>JAHKKF010538561.1:0-22035 GCA_019740295.1 Labeo calbasu
GTTTTTTTACAGTGTGCCTTTTAATTAATGGAATAGGCCGCCTTGCTCGCGAGGGTTATGTATATCACCTCTGCCCACTAACGTGACAACAGTACAAAAGGCGGATATTAAAAATACGTTTCCAGTGGCTTAAGTGGTAAAATGAGTAAGTTAGTTTGTGTTTTTTGACACAAATGACCCAAGTTCGCGTCTGCCTATTGCCAAACTCGTGCTTCTGCCTTTTCACATCTCATTTTACATCAGAAAAGCATTTTTTTTCAATAAAAATAAAAATGAAGGAAATAATCGAAAAGTCTGAATAAAGTATCGGGTAGGGTTAGGTGTATCTGAGCAGCAGATACGCTCAGATGCTTTGTTTACTTTGATGTGTTTCAGGAGCGTGGCAGGCGCAAATATTAGTGAAAACACAAAATGGAGTTTATTTAACATGCACTGGTGTAGTGCAGGGTATACCCAAGTATACTGCGTATACCCACTTCTTTATCAATCAGCTTTGCGTAGCCTATACTTAGTAAGGACAGCGATGTGGTCAGGACCGTGGTGCCCGCTTTCTTTGAAATATGTTTGATGATTGCGCCTGATGCGCCTGACGTGCCCACTCCACCCCTCCACCCCAGATGCTGCCTTTTCATACACGCGAGCATAGAGCTTAATCTATTAGCGCATTCGTCATGTGGAATGGATTTGACTGATGGCGCTCTAAAAAGTGTGCAGACATATTTGCTAAATTTGAGATGGTAAAAGTGGGTGGGTCCGATATCACTGGTCTTCAAAAGTGGGTGGGTCCTGTCCCACCCACATTCAATGGTTCTGACGCCCATGGGGTGTGGCAGCGTTGACAGAACGATCTCCTGAGGGCAATAAGGAGAGATGGTCACCGCATGATGAGGTGTACACCGCTCTTCCCCAGAGGGACCTGCCCTCATAATCGAATGAGATTCATCTGCGATTATGAGCGCGATTTTGAGTAGTGTGACGGGAGGAGCAAAAACGACAGACACAGTGGGCGTGACGTCAGGTCTCGGAGAGGCTTTTATTAAACAATATAAACAAAAGTGTCCAAAAAGGGGAAATAAAAGTGTCCAAAATAAATAGGGGATCTGGTGTCCTCGATGTGCAGGGGTTCCGTGAAGGAGGGGCAGTGTTCAGAAGGGAAGGGTCCAGGTAAGGGGCGGAGTCCGGCGGCCGCACTCGCTCCCCGCCGAGGTCCGCGGCACAAGGGGTAGCGGCTTCCTTCAGCGGCTTCATCCACCTTTCATCACGGCACTTCCTGAGGCGGGTAAATCAAAAGGGTGAAGGGCGGCGATTACGGACGGGGTGACGATGATAATTAGAGAGGAGGCAGCCGACTCGTCACATCAGCTTGTCAGTGATTTACTACTTATTTACTACTAATCACAGAACTGACCTTACTGACTAAATGCGCATGACGATCGTATGCGATTTATCGTGCAGCCCTAGTAGTAATGAAACATAGTAGTAATGAAAACAAGAAAAGTTACACACTGGTGCAACACAGCACATAGACAGACACACACAGAGCGCTTACTGAATGACAGAAGCTGCCAGCTGTTACCACCGCATGTGCTTTTAAGCTTCCTCGTCACTACATCGCCCCGCCTGCGGTGTCTGACCACTCTATTGGACTGATTTCACACGTGATTCAGAATGTGGCCATGCAAAAGTGTTCCCAAAGTGTTTCAGACACAGCGTGAGTTCCTGAAGGGTAATTCTCATCCTTACAAAGGATGCAGTCTATTTGAAAATAATAATTGAAAAAGCCTGAATTAATTAATTTGTAACATTCATTTGTTTGTTTGTTTAAAAGGTTTGTTCAAAACGTTTGACACAAATCACCTGATTCAGGTCATCAGCTCGTTAGTTAGAAACTGTAGGACCTGGATGGTGGTGGGTGAGGGGGGTACAGGAATGTGGTTAAAAACCACTGGTTTAAACAACATGATGTTTTGATTTCTTCTCAAATGTTTTCAAGGTTTTCAAGCATGTACTGCCAATTTAAGGTCCTTAATGTTATAAACGTTTTAACTTTTGATCTAGTTTGGTGTTACCAAATGTTATTTATTTATAATATGCTATATTAATTCTCATAATATGTTGTTGTATTAATAGCAGAATCCTCTATAGTCATATTGTTGTGTAACTGAAACTTATAAAACTATTAAAATAAGTAGTAATGCAGGTAAAAGCAAATATAGATTAAACATGCTTTCCATCAATCACATTTCTCTTGAGACTGGCAAGGGGTGGGGTGAAAAACCCTGTTTTGGGTGATATGAAATTTTAACCACACCCTCTTATATTTTTCATTACAGTGTAGTATAATATACAACAGTAGTTGATGGTGGGTATATAAAGCAAGCCATAATGCTCACCTCATATTGGTTGCTTGCTCAGCAGGAGACATGCATGTTCATATTTTATTACTCGGTATTGTCAGGCTTTGTCCTGTTGTATGTGGAGTTAATTTAGGCACCTGCATGCTCCAAGCTGAACCTCAGCCCCCTGCTCTTTTCAAGGATGGAGACTTAGTCATTGGAGGGGCTTTCACCATTCATTACTATCTGAAGACAGAGAAGCAAAACTACATTAGACGGCCGCAACCACTTGAGTGCATTGGCAGGTTAGAGCTTGATGTAAAATTTAATACAGTTCTAGCAGTCTTAAATGGATTAAAGTTATTGTGCTAATGTTTATAAATGTATACATTTATAAATTATGTTTATAAATTATACTTTTTTTTTTTTTTTATTTGTATAAATGGACAATTACAACGTTTAAATAGATATTTTATTTATTTATTTAAATCTATTTTTATTTTATTTTATTTATTTATTTTAAAATAATGATTATAATTATTATTCCTAATAGTTTCTCGTGTATGCTTTAACAGCATGGACTTCAGAGAGCTGCGCTTTGCTCGTGCCTTGCAGTTCGCCATCCAGGAGATAAACAACAGCTCTGATCTTTTGCCAGGCATTACATTAGGGTACCATATATATGACTCTTGTGGCTCTGTGCCAGTGGCAATCAAAGTAGCATTACAGCTTGCCAATGGACTAGATCTCATATTTAACGACACTGATTCATGTGCAAAATCTGCTGCAGTTCCCGCACTTGTCGGAGAGTCTGGTTCAACGCCGTCTATAAGCACTTCAAGATTGTTCGGTCCCTTTGGAATTCCTCAGGTGTTTTCTCATTCTAAATGTATTTTGGCTTCTAGGAGATTTACAAAATGAAAATAAATAAATAAATAAAAATGTTTGCGCTGTGTCAATATGTGCCTAATAATTGTAACAATCGAAAAAAAAAAGTAAATATTTGTCACAGAAGTTAGAATGCGTATTATTGGAGTAGTCGGACTTTTACCATGTTAAAGTTGTTACATGTTCGGAAATAAATACATTTCCCCACATTACAGGTGAGTCATTACGCAACATGCGCGTGTCTCAGTGACAAGCGGCAGTATCCTACTTTCTTCAGGACCATCCCCAGCGATCACCATCAAGCGGCAGCGCTGGCACGGATGGTCAAGCACTTCGGATGGACGTGGATCGGCGCTGTGCGCAGTGATTCAGACTATGGGAACAATGGCATGGCATCGTTCCTGAAAGCTGCGGAGGAGGAGGGAATCTGTGTGGAGTATTCTGAGGCCTACTACAGGACCCAGCCGCGCAGCAGACTGAAAAGAGTAGCTGAAGTCATTCGCAGATCAACGGCTCGTGTAATTGTTGCCTTTCTGGCCTCAGGTGATATGAGACTTCTTTTAGAAGAGCTGAGCCAGCAGCCTCCTCCCCCGATGCAGTGGATTGGCAGCGAGGCGTGGGTTACAGACCCACAAATGCTACGGTTTAATTTGTGTATAGGTGCTGTGGGTTTTGCAATCCCGAGATCTGTTATCCCTGGTCTACGTGATTTTTTACTTGACCTGTCTCCAAAGCAGGCGCTAGAATTTCCCCTTCTTACAGAATTCTGGGAAAGCTCATTCAGCTGTAGTCTAAAACGGCAGTCAGTTTCTTCTACCGGTATGCCAGAATGTGATGGCACAGAGGACCTGCGCGCTTTACAGAACCCGTACACAGATACGTCCCAGTTGCGGGTCACTAACATGGTGTACAAAGCCACATATGCTATAGCTCATGCCCTCCATAGCATTGTCTGTAATGGAAGTCGATGTAACAAAAGCATCGTAATTGATCCCCGTAAGGTAAGTTTTCGCATCGTGGAATAGATTAACTTTTACAATACATCTACAAAAGTAATTTTTAAATGTGTCAATATAGTGGAATATTACTTTACTGCACAAGCCTACTATAAAATATTTATAGAATCACACCCACTATTTGAGTTTTGATTAGTCAGCAAATAATTGTAATCACAACACAGTTTATTTTTTTTTATGTTTATCATGCAGGTTTCTGATCAGCTCAAACGGGTGAACTTTACTAAAAATAAATATTCCGTTTCATTTGACACCAATGGAGACCCTGTGGCCACATATGAACTTGTGAACTGGCAACTAAAAGGAGACAGTTCAATTGATTTTGTGACAGTAGGTCAATATGATGCATCCCAGCCTAAAGGCCAAGATTTTATCCTAAGCAGAGCTATCATTTGGTATGATGGCAGTGAAAAGGTATACAATGTGTTCTAAGACAGCGAGTGTAGTACAGTTTTTTTTTTTTTTTTAATGGTATATGTTCTATTAATCATAAAAATACAGTGTCTTCCATTAAAACGGTTAATTTAAATAAACCTCTATACAAGTACTGNCTATCATTTGGTATGATGGCAGTGAAAAGGTATACAATGTGTTCTAAGACAGCGAGTGTAGTACAGTTTTTTTTTTTTTTTAATGGTATATGTTCTATTAATCATAAAAATACAGTGTCTTCCATTAAAACGGTTAATTTAAATAAACCTCTATACAAGTACTGAACATACATAGCTAGATAGCCTTGGGTTTGTTGGTTATTTATTTATTGATAAACACAGCATAACAACAACAACAACAAAAAAAGTTTGGTTAATTTCTGACTACTGTGTCTGTCTGTCACCTGCAGGTGCCTGTGTCTGTGTGCAGTGAGAGCTGTCCTCCAGGTACTAGGAAGGCTGTGCAAAAAGGAAGACCTGTCTGCTGTTATGACTGCATTAACTGTGCAGAAGGAGAAATCAGCAATGAGACAGGTACTTTGTTTGGGTTTGGGGTTGTTCTGCTAGATAAATCACACAGTTCTGGGCCAGTGATATAAGAGACTTCATGATACAGAAAAAGGTATAAAGGTATATCAAAAATATTTAATATCTAATGTATATTAAAACACACGTGCAAAGTTCTTAGAAATTTACTTTGCATTTAAACTGGTCATCAAGTGTAGTGTATTTCCTTCTTGAGGATTAGTGTATGTGTGCACCTGTTCTAATATGTATGTATTTGATTCCCTCAATTGTCATACGTGTGAAAAGACCAAAAAACGAAACAAGAATGTGCAGGACCTGGAGTATTTTTTTTTTCTGAAGAACAGTGGGCAGTTTAACTGCTCGGGACAAACAAGGGGCTCATGAACAGCTATCACAAAACATAAAAATAGTCTTTGACCATCCAGGTAGTAATACAGAGTTTTAGCACACAAGGGTATGTAAACTTTTGAACTGGTTCACTTGCTTAAATTTTGCTTAGTTTTGTGCACTTTATATAAATATCTGCTATTATAAATATTGTAGCTTTGTCAGGGCAGTACTGACTAATTAACTAAATAAGTAAAGGTAAAAAATAAATTAACAAAATAACACCAGTTCTTATTATTGTTTTTAACCATTATCATTTTGCAGATTCAAAAATGTGTATGTACATCACCAAAACTCTGTGAACATGATTTTATTGTGTTTTTAATGCATTAACGTAAAAATAAACAGACATAAGCACGATATTATACACCCTTATTTTTCCACTGAATTGCTCTTTCTTAAATTATAATCTACATTATAGTTTGATCAGATGCATGTCTCCATTTTGTTCCTGTGGCTAATGAATGGCTGTTAAGCACTGATTTTTCCATCTTCCAGATTCTTTAGATTGTCACAAATGCCCACCTGAGTATTGGCCCAATAATGAGAAGGACAAGTGTCTTCCTAAACCAGTGGAGTTTCTCTCCTGGGATGAGATCCTTGGGATTATACTGGCTGCTTTCTCTATTGCTGGCTCTTTAGTGGCTTTGAGTATAACTTTAGTATTTTACAAAAACAGGGCCTCTCCGATAGTAAAAGCCAACAACTCAGAGTTGAGCTTCCTATTGCTCTTCTCATTGACTCTGTGTTTCCTCTGTTCACTTACTTTCATTGGTCGGCCCACTGAGTGGTCCTGTATGTTGCGTCACACAGCATTTGGGATCATTTTTGTCCTTTGTATCTCTTGTGTTCTGGGGAAAACAATAGTGGTGCTAATGGCCTTCAAGGCTACACTTCCAGGAAGTAATGTCATGAAATGGTTTGGGCCTCCTCAACAGAGACTCAGTGTTTTTGGTTTCACTCTAGTACAGGTACTTATATGTGTGCTTTGGTTAACAATATCCCCACCATTTCCTTACAACAATATGCAACACTACAAAGAAAAGGTCATTCTAGAATGCAATTTAGGATCAGCTGTAGGTTTCTGGGCTGTACTGGGTTATATTGGCCTTCTAGCTTTCCTTTGCTTTGTTTTAGCTTTTCTGGCCCGGAAACTGCCTGATAACTTCAATGAAGCTAAATTTATCACATTCAGTATGCTCATATTCTGTGCTGTATGGATCACCTTTGTTCCAGCGTATGTCAGCTCTCCAGGTAAATTCACTGTAGCTGTGGAGATTTTTGCTATTTTAGCATCAAGTTTTGGTCTAATTCTCTGTATTTTTGTGCCAAAGTGTTTTATTATTTTATTTAGGCCAGAGCAAAATACCAAAAAACACCTAATGGGTAAAGTACCATCAAAAGCCCTCTAAGGCATGCTACGAAATCACTGCAGAGGTGCACACAGTAATTATTATTAGACATTATATATTCTGTGAATTTAAATCATCAGTGGTTATTATTATCTTGTTTTCTTAATGTTTGTGCTGTACATGCAAAAATTTTTAAAAAGTGCAGATGATTGCGTGGGTATTTATACAGTATATTCTGTTTGCACTTATGTCATCTTGGATATTTTATTCTGTAAAATAAAGGCAATAAAAGGCTTTTTAATGATTAAAAATTGCTTTATTTATGTCAACATAGTTATCAAGTATTAATTATAGTTGCACACCCAACAAATAAAACACTGATTTTTTTTTTTTTTTTTTACCATAATGAGGTTGGTATACAATAGCAGTGACTGCCATATATTTACAAGCAACATAACATGGACAGGGTCACTGTCATGTAAGTAAATAACATTTCACTTTGACATTTTTCCAGTCATTCCCTTCTTAGTGTTTAAATCAGGCCTTAACAGAATGACATAACATTTAGGTACAAAAATACAAAACAGAAGTCCAAAAGTGGAAGCAAGAATGGCAAATATCTCAACAGCCACTGTGTATTTCCCTGGTGAGCTGTTGTATGCTGGTATGAAAGAGATCCACACAGCAAAAAATATAAGCATACTAAATGTAATGAGCTTAGCTTCATTAAATGTATCTGGAAGTTTCCTTCCGAGGAAGGCGAGGGCAAAACACATACAAGAGAGTAATCCAATATAGCCCAGCACCAGGTAAAATCCTAACGGCCACACATCTTTACATTCTAGTACAATCTTACCACCCTGATAGGATGTGTTTTTGTAGGGGTAAGGAGGTGCTAGTGCCAGCCAACTAGCACACAAGATAACTTGGCCTGTCGTGCAGAAGAAAATGAAAACCCTTTGCTGTGGAGGGCCAAATAGCTTCAGAGAAATAGAACCAGGCATAGTGGAACGAAAGGCCAAAAGCACCACAATGGTCTTGACCAGTATGCATGAGATGCATAGAACAAAGCTGATCCCAAACGCAGCTTGTCGAGCACGACATGTCCATGGTGAGGGCCGACCCACAAACACCAGTGAGCAAAGGAAGCAAAGTTTGAGAGACAACAGCAGTAGAAAACTCATCTCAGAGTTGTTAGCCTTAACTATGGGTGTGCTTCGAAAAAGGAAAAAGATCACTGTGATAACAGTTGCCACAGCGACTCCAAAGAGAGACAAAGATATGAGAATGATTCCCATGATTTCATGGTATGAGAGGAACTCCTCTATGCCAGCAACACAAGAAACCCTTTCTTTGTTTGGCCAGTAGTACTGGGGACACTTGATACACTCAGTAGCACCTAGTGGACAGAAACAGACACGTGTGGGTCCAAAATGTATACAAAATTATTACAGAACTCTCTAGAATACTCAAATCTTTATTCTGAATGTGGATCGTGGCATTCAGCAGTCGAATATTTCCTAAAATTCAGTCAACAATAGTACTCTAAAGTTCATAACTCAGATCCACAATATTTTATTATCACATTGCTCTCTTGTTCCATACAAACACAACTGTAAATTACTGGCTTGATTTTACCATAATATTGTTTCAGTGTTTGTCTTGATGTTAGACCAATTGTCTTTTTTTTTTTTTTTAATTGTAATTTACTATTTTCTTAGCAGACATTTTAAGCTAATTTCTTTAATCCATTCTCCAAACCACTTGTCCTATGGTCACAGAGCTTTAAGCTAATATACAATGAGAATTCTAATGTATACTCAAATTAATATTTTAAAGTATTAGTTCACTTCCAGAATAAAAATCTCCTGATAATTTACTCACTTCCATGTCCTCCAAGATGTTCATGTATTTTTTTCTTCAGTTGCAAATAAATTATTATTTATTTTTTCTTTTCTCCATATAATGGACTTCTATGATTCCCGATGGTTTGAACTTTTAAACTGCAGTTTAAATGCAGCTTCAAAGGGCTCTACACGAAACATCACAACATCAAAATCATCTGACATCATTGTTTTACCATATTTGTTACGGGTGTTTGACTTTCTTTGCACATTTGCTTTGTAAATACTTTTTTGGTACTTCTGCCTACTGTATGTCACGTGTGCGTGATTACGTAATGCGTACACCTTGGATGATTTGAGGGTTAGTAAATTATCAGGATTTTTTTTTTTTTTTTTATTCTGGAAAGGAATTAATCCTTTAAGTCCATATGAAGAGTTCAGATGCAAAAGCCTCTAAATCCATCTGTTGTATTTCTTTAAAATTAGTATTTCTTTCTGGCTACTTTGTATAGGTTTCTATGTAAGTACTGGTACTTCTGATTGGGCTGAGGCTGGAATTTAACGAGTTTAAAGTAAAAGTATTTGATGGATGTATAATATGTGTCAGGAGCATTCAGCACTCAGTAACATTATCTCATTTTTGACCAAGATCTCATTTCTCATTATCTCATTTTTGCATCTGAACTCTTCATATGTTCACATATTTGGTGAGTAGCCATAGTAGTAGGACAATGGACAGGCAGTTCGTGATTATCACAAAATAAACCCCTTCACATCTGTCCTGATCACCCTGTCAGAGTGTATTTGGTGATAATGTGTAGCTCCTGATGATAGATAAATAGATAGATAGATAGATAGATAGATAGATAGATAGATAGATAGATAGATAGATAGATAGATACCTGAAATATTGCTAATTTCCCCTTCAGCACAGGGCAAACAATCAAAGCAGCAAACAGGCTGTCCCGGTCGAGTGGCCTGTCGTGTTCCAGGGGGGCAATGAGGGGTGCACAAGGAAACAGGAACCTACATAGAAAACATGATAAAATCAGGAATCTCCCAAAACCAAGAGCTTCACAACTGCTTGCCATGTGAGCACAGGCTCACCTCAGTGTGTCCCCCTGCCCACTGAATTAACCCCTCATCTATCTTAAGTTGTTGCCCATGTGGGGCAGATCCATCATAGGTGCCCACCATCTGAAACCGGATGGTACCTCTGTCATTTTTCTGCCAGTTTATGATGTCATAGAGGGGCACAGGCTCTCCATTGTTGTCAAAATACACCTTCTCATTGAACTTTGTAAAATGTACTTTCTTCAGGAAGTGAAGAAGCTATTGAATTAGCAATCAATGTATAAATATAATTACAATATAGAATATACATTCAATATAATGGCTAAGCAAAATAATGATAATAATAATTATAATATATATAGATTTTTTTACATATTTTATAAAAGACAAGCACGTATATCTTAACAGATGAATATTACCTGCCACGGAGAGAACTTTGATTCAGTCTCACAAACTTGATCTGAGCTTTGTTCCTTAGAACCACATTGTAACAGTTGGTGTAAAGCATGAGCAATAGCATACACTGCTTTATAGACATTGTATGAAATTCTCACCCTTGATACATCAGTATAGCTATTCTCAGTCTTCATTAGATCTTCTGAACCAGTACAGAGTGGTACCTCAGAATCACCACCATTCTCATAACCTAGCCTGCATCCAAACAGTTCCTCCCAAAACATGTTAGTGAAAACAGACTCTTTTCTAGGTGAGGGTCTTACCCTGAGGAGAAACTCAGCCAAGCCTGGAATAGTGGTGCCCCTAAAGGCAAATCCCACTGTTCCAGCCAGAACAGGGTGAAGCTCAGGGATAGTAAGAAGTTTGGCTGTCACCCAGGCTTCACTGGCTACCCACTGAAACCTTGTTAGATTTCTATGAGCCGCTTCAACCAGGAGCTCCAGCAGTTGTCCTTCTGTGGCAAATGCTATAATCACTTGTGCAGTGGAACCCTCCAGGCTATTAAGAATAGCATGTATTTGTGCCTGGGAAGGTGCTTTGGGTATAGTGTGGTGAAAGGCTATACAGCCACCAAGTCTTTCAAGCTGCTCAGTAAAGGCCTGAATGCCATAGTGACTGTAGTCGTCATCTGTGCCCACCGTACCCACCCAGCGCCAGCCAAAGTGGGAAACCAACTGGACCAGTCCCTGCACCTGAAATACATCACTGGGCACAGTACGCAGGAAAGAAGGATACTCCTTCTTATCTGTGAGACAGGTGCAGGTAGCAAAGTAGCTTATCTTGAAGGGAGCCAGAGGAAAAAGAAACAAAGGAGGTTAAGAGAGATGTGAAAACATGGATGTTGGTTTGTTTTGGCAGTTTTTTTTCCTTTTGAAATTGCCTATTTGGAGATTAAATAAACATAAGAACAATTACAGAAATATGCCTTTATGCAGTTATCAGGTTATAGATGTTGATAATCTTTTCCCTAGAAGATGTTTCCCTTTTGTAAGAGAGAAAAAATATTTTTGGCATTAGCTAATTCACTGCAATATAAATAATCAATTGTATGCACTAGAATAAATAGATCTAAATAGGACTAAAAACTCTGGAGAAAGCTTATGAGTAACTGATTAAAGAGCTGAGACATGCAGAATCATAATTAGATAATCTGGCATGTTAGTTATTCAATAATGTATAATAGACAAATTAAGTTTATAGCACTGGTAATTTCTGATTCTAAACATTAAAGGTTTTCATAAATGCAGGATGTTAAAATGCCCACAGAGCTTAACTCTATAGCATATTGCTCTTTTTCCCCAGTTATTTCACCATATATATATATATATATATATATAACTGTTCAAATAAATAAATAAATAAATATCTAGAATTTTCATCGAGACTCTTACCAGTGGAATTCCAAATGGACCCAAAGTTTGCGCCACAGCCCGTGTAGGGGAAGATGATGCCAGACCAATGATAGCTGGCACTGGGGCAGTGGAAAGGCATTTGGCACTGCCAACAGCATTAGCCTGTGTTTGACTGGAGGTGCCGTTCACCAGGAATAGTGTGCTTCTCAGACTGGTGTGCACATGATCACAGCTATCCAAGATTCGATAACCTAGTGTCACTCCTGGTAATAAACTGGAGTTACTGTTAATTTCTTCTATAGCAAACACCATTGTTTGGACCCAGCGGAATGCACGGAAATCAAACCTGTTGAAAAGATGAGAGTAAAGACAACAAGGAGAGAGCTGGGTATAGCAGTAGTGAGAATGAACAAATAGGCTTGTTCTGAGGAAAACAGTTCACAAAAGTGACAAACTTCATTCTTTTTAGCATAATAATACAGCAAATGTTATAGGTAACAGTGTGGATCTCATTCACATTACATTTAAGGTTTATACTGGTTTACATTTAAACCAACATTCCCTGCATACTATTTCACACACCCGCTGCACTCTTGATGCTGTGGCCATTCAGAGTAATTATGGACGGTTTCCGGAGCTATATAGTGCAGGGGAAACAGCCCTCCAATTACAACATCACCATCCTGTTCCAGTGCTGGTGAATTAAAATCACCCAGTGTCCAGCACTTATTGTCCAATGCATTGCAGAAAACTACTGAGAAGTACAGCAGAAGCAGCAGACCAAGTGGTACCAGTTTAGTCACTGGCATCTTACTGGCCATTGCTGAAGCTTTCAAATCCCACCATGGAAACAGCTAGTGAGGACCCCATCCAGACTGTATGGAAGTCTAGAATTCACAGTTATATAAAATGTATCACAATGATGCCAAATGTAACATCAGGTGAGACTGGCCAATGATACACATGGTGGGTGGAGTAGTCACTCAGGTCATGTGATTTAACAGTGTTTCAGATCAAGGTGCTTTGAATTGTATTGGGGATCATAAAATGGTGGAAAAGTATCACATTATGAATGTTTCCCAGCTTTGAATTGTGTAACATTTTTAAACAAAAATTTACAAAGTTACAATAGGTTACATATTGCATGCAGATATGCTAAAAACAACTACTTTTGTGAATATATAACTAAATATACAACAGAATAATTACTTGAAAGCTTCAAATAAATTTGATAATTACATGATAATTTCATACATTTCATAACTTCTTATTGTATGTGGATTATATTTGAAATGATCTTGAGGCGTTATGATATATATTAATCAGCCACAGTCTGCAGAAACCGTGAGCCAGGACGAAGTAGGAAGAGTGTATATATCATACATTATCATATATCATCAGTCATACCTTTTTTCCTCCTGGCTCACTGCCGACTGATTTTTTTTTTTTTTTTTTTTGTACATCAGATGCACATCAGATAAAGATTGGTTTATCAGATAAAGTGATGACAGTTTACAACTTGTCATTAGGTGACTGCCATCTACTGGATATATTAAAGAACACACTCCCCCCATCCAGCTTCCCCCACTGAGTCTATTTACATGTAGTAATTTGTATCCATATAGAAAGAGTGATCTGGAACTTTCTTTCTTTCTTTCTTTCTTTCTTTCTTTCTTTCTTTCTTTCTTTCTTTCTTTTTTTTCTTTCTTTATTTATTTCTTTCTTTCTTTCTCCGTGCATTAGAATCACACAACATAATCATAAGAGAACTTAGAAGTTAGATTTGTTAAACTATTACTATTAACATAAAAAGCTGATAGGACAATATTACATGATCCCAATTCTCTGATAATTGCAACCCAGTATTTAATTTATTTTCTTTTCTTTTTTTTTTTTTTATCCTTGATTTTTATTTTGTTAATAAAAGATAATGTTTTTTGCTAAAAAAAAAAATAACATATCACACATCTGAGTTTTAAACTTTAGTATTGGTAACTGTGTTGCATGTATTCTATGCAAATTCTGAATCAGAAAAAGTGAGACCCAGAGTGACATCTTTCCTAACAGCCATGTGACATCATCTGCTCTATAAAACAGTGCTGCACATAATCTTTATACCTTCATTAGTCAAGTGGGTGTGTGAGAGAGAGTAATAGAGATGTGGATCACTCTATATTTATGTTTTTATCTGTCCTTTACCTGTGTCTCTGCATCTTCGATCATCAGGTCAGGCTCCTGTCAGCTCCAAGGGCGCTTCAAGTTGAAGGGGATGTACCAAGACGGAGACCTTATCATTGGAGGCCTGTTTGCATTTCACCTTATCACAGTGTTCCCAGAACTGAACTTTAAAAGAGAACCGGAACAGCCACATTGTGAGCGGTGAGCCTGGGCTAAACGGATGGCAAAAAAAGGAAAGGACATTTGAAAGACAATAGAAGAAAGTCTATATTTTGATGTACTTGGTAGTTTTGTCTAAAAGGTTTGAAAAGTACTGGGGTCAAGAGATCATCTTATCATGGGATTGTATTTTTATTTTATTTTTTTATATATATGATGATGTTCTGATATTCTTTAGGGTAACTGAATGTAAACATTGTGCTGCCTTTTCTAGATTCTATATGGCAAGTTTCCAGCAGGCACAAACTATGGTATATGCCATACATGAGATCAATAACAATCCTAACCTGTTGCCTAACATCACCCTCGGTTATCATCTGTATGACAACTGTGTGAAGCTTGGAGTGGCATTCAGGTCTGCAACCGCCCTGTTTAGTGGGACAGAGGAGACCATTTCCAATTTCAACTGCACTGGCCCACCACCAGTAATTGGGATTGTGGGGGATCCTGGATCTACTCACTGTATAGCAATCTCCAGTGTGCTTGGACTATTTCGAATACCTATGGTAGGGTGATCTGAATATGAAATTCTGTTACCTTTCACATGTTTTATTTTGTCTTCACATTTAAAAGAGTAATTGCTAAAACAATGATTTTTGTCATTATGATCTCTCCTATAAGGTTAGCTACTATGCCACCTGCTCTTGTTTGAGTGACAGGAAAAAGTACCCCTCTTTCTTCAGAACAATCCCCAGTGATGCCTTCCAGGTGCGGGCTATGATTCAGATTTTGAGATATTTTGGATGGACCTGGGTTGGTCTTCTCTATAGTGATGATGATTATGGCATCAACGCTGCTCAGTCCTTCCGGGAGGAAGTGCAGTTGTTTGGAGGTTGCGTTTCTTTTTCTGAAATCCTGCCTCTTGATAACAACCACATAGACATCCAGCGAATTGTACAAGTGATTCAAGCCTCTACAGCAAGAGTGGTGGTGGTGTTCTCCACAGAAGCCTATCTGCTGCCTTTGATGGATGAGGTTGCACTGCAGAATGTAACAGGCAGGCAGTGGATTGCAAGTGAAGCTTGGGCCACCTCACCTGTGTTTCACACTCAGCGTCTTTTGCCCTTCCTAGGAGGCACTCTGGGCATTGCCATCCGTCGAGGAGAGATCCAGGGACTTCATGAATTTCTGCTACACCTCCGTCCTGACAGTAATTTGAGAAATAATATGGTAAGAATCTTCTGGGAGAACATGTTTAGGTGCAGCTTTGATATTGGAGGTAGAGAGGAAGAAAAAATGTGTACAGGACAGGAAGATTTAAGCAGCACAGAAACAGCATACAGTGATGTATCAGAGCTGAGGGCCTCATATAACGTGTATAAGGCAGTTTATGCCTTGGCACATGCACTACATGGCCTTATGCAATGTGAGGAGGGGAGAGGACCATTCAGTGGGAACAGCTGTGGCGATATAACCGACCTGAAACCCTGGCAGGTAAGACACCTGTGGACAGAAGTATAGCTTATCAGTTATACTGTTCATTTCAAATTTATAGGATAGCTAAATGGAAAACAAAAACAAAGCATATTCACACCAGTCGTTATGTCTACAAACTGTACAGCTGGTTCACTACCTACAGAAAGTAAACTTCACCACAGGCTTTGGGGATCATGTGTCATTTGATGAGAATGGAGATGCTCTGGCCATCTATGATGTGATGAACTGGCAGCCGAGCTCTGACGGGTCAATAGTTGCTCGAACAGTTGGTGTGGTAGATGAAGGGGCAGCAAGAGGGAAGGTGCTCACATTGGAGGAGGATGCAATATACTGGACCTTAGAGACAAACAAAGTAAGAATTTTTTTCAGTCTTATAAACTATTATGACACATCATATTTTTGCTGAAAATTCTATGGACATAACACACTTTTGGAAAATTATTCAGACACACAATGTGTGTGTGTGTGTGTGTGTGTGCGTGTTTGTTTTCTTATGTATTGTTCAGCCCCCACAGTCTGTGTGCAGTGAGAGCTGCCCCCCAGGCACCAGGCGAGCCAGAAGGAAGGCCCTTCCTGTTTGCTGTTTTGACTGCCTTCCATGTGCAGATGGAGAAATTTCTAATATATCAGGTGAAAAGAGTCATGTCATCAAAATTATAAAAATTGCAACTGTATTATTATTCATTCACAGAACATTATGCCTCTATTTTCAGTTTCTCTATCTTTAATTTTCATATACATAGATTCCAATGAGTGCACAGTGTGTCCAGATGAGTTCTGGTCCAACCCAAAAAGGGATGAGTGTGTCCCCAAAGAAGTGGAGTTTCTATCCTATGAGGAACCTCTGGGCATTTCCTTGAGCACCGCTTCTTTGCTCGGCACCTGCATCTGTTCTGCAGTGGTTGTCATCTTTGCACATCACCGCCATACTCCAGTTGTGCGAGCTAACAATTCAGAGCTCAGCTTCCTGCTGCTGTTGTCACTCAAACTGTGTTTCCTGTGTGTGCTGCTGTTTATTGGCAAGCCACAATTGTGGACGTGTCAGTTGAGACATGCTGTATTTGGCATAAGCTTTGTCCTGTGCATCTCCAGCATCCTGGTAAAGACTATGGTGGTAATAGCTGTGTTCAAGTCATCTCGACCAGAGGGTAAAAGTGCTATGAAGTGGTTTGGAGCTGCTCAACAAAGATGCACAATCGTGGTCCTAACAGCCCTCCAGGTTGTAATATGTGCAGTCTGGCTATCAAATGCATCTCCAGCACCGCATAAAAACAGCCAGTATATCAGTTCTAAAATAGTTTATGAATGTACTATAGGCTCTGTGGCTGGGTTTTCCATGCTACTTGGATATATTGGCCTTTTAGCAGCAGTAAGTTTCCTATTAGCCTTCCTGGCGAGAAACCTTCCAGATAATTTTAATGAAGCAAAGTTCATCACTTTTAGCATGCTGATCTTCTGTGCTGTGTGGATTGCATTTGTTCCAGCATATGTGAGCTCACCAGGGAAATATGCAGTGGCTGTAGAGATATTTGCCATCTTGGCTTCAAGTTTTGGATTGCTGGTTGCCATATTTGCTCCAAAGTGCTACATCATTATATTACACCCAGAAAGAAACACTAAAAAAGCCATCATGGGAAGAGCTACCTAAAAGAACTTTAAGTATTTTTTTTTTTTTTTTTAATGCTGAACTTTAAGTTTAAAAGTTGTCAGCCCTAAATGTATCAGTCTGTGACACTGTCCAAATGTAATACTTGTTGAAACTTGAATAAACAGCTTTGATGCAGGTTAAGAAGTTAATAGCTGTTTTCAATCAAATAAGTGTGACTAGTTTTCAGATAAATGTCTGTCAGGTCTAACGTACCCTCCCCTGCATGAACATTTTATCCAAAAGCGGATTTATGAATGACATACACAGTATTTGAATTTAAATCATGCTAACATGGATATTGTTTACGTCTTGTGTGAAATAGTATTTTAACATTTACAGACTAGGCTCACCATTTTTTTTTTTTCATTTACATTATTTTACAAATGCTGTTGACTAAGTTTAACTTTTATTATTAAACCGTAAATTTAAATACATGCATACATTAAATCCATCTTGCTTAAATCATTTATCAGAGGATTATTTTCTTCTGTTAGAGCATTCAGTCTTCAAGTGCCACCTTCATATTGTAGTCAGCGTACTCCACCTACAGGCAATGTACCTTTTTAAATCATGCCTTACTGAGAACAGGTGGCATAGAATAAGTGCTTATAGGATGGGATCTCAGATAGCCTAAATTCACCTACTTTATTTTGCAGACAGAATGCATCCTATATGAACGGCCCATAAACTTGTAAAATTGATTGCTGGAGTGAAATGTAGGCCTGTGTTATGCTTGTGTTAAAAACTATAGAAACAAACATGCAAACATTCAATTATGTATTTTAACATACGACTCCCCAGCTGAACACTCCAGTGTACCCCAGATACTAGGATCTTCCTAAAGCTGTGAGAATCCACACTTTCCTTAATTGTTTTCCCAGTTAGCTTCTAATGCACAGTCCATGTTTTGTGTATGTATGTGTACTTCAGTCTAATCTTTAATAAGTTATATACATATTTAATGGAATATGAATAGGCTGATGTCAAATGTTAATATATTTTCTTTAAGTAACTGATTAATTACAAATCAAATGGTCTTTAGGTAGTGGATGAATAAATGAATGGACAAATTAATACATACATACATACATTGTCACTCTCCTTGTCACTCTTCACTCATGATTTCAAAATGACACAAAAGAGTTACCCAGAAGGATGTCCTTATTTCTCAGGTGACACCTCCTCCACTATAAAAGAATACCACACTGGGTCATATGGTGAATTTAGCTGGTCAGAGTTGGTCAGAAAGAAAAAGGAAGAAGGACAGAGATGTGGATCACTCTAAACATTTTCCTGTATTTGTCCTTTAATTATATCTCTTCTACTTTAATCTCAGACTCCTGTCAGCTCCAAGGACGCTTCAAGTTGAACGGGATGTACCAGGATGGAGACTTTATCATTGGAGGCCTGTTTGAGGTTCAGCACCTCAAAGTCTTCCCAGAACTTACCTTCAGAACTGAGCCAGAACTGCCCCAGTGCGAAGAGTGAGTTTGGACTGAATGAGAACTGCTGTGCCTAACAAAGAATGTGAAGGAAAAGTAAAATGAAATTTAAAGACTTGTACAGTAGATTTTGTCATTCAACTCAACTAAGTGATAACAGAAACTATATCCTTACATCTTTGTGCTGTAATTAATTACTGCATAATAAACTCAAATAGTGAAGAGAAATTCACAAGGAAAATGGAAATGTGGATGCAATTTGTTATATAATTAACAGTAAGCTAGATATATTTATACTTTGTCATCAGATTTGTGCTGTTATTTCCAGATTCTACATGGCAAGTTTCCAGCAGGCACTGACTATGGTTTTTGCTGTAAATGAGATTAATAATAACAAGGACCTGCTGCCTAACATCACGCTTGGCTACCAAATCTATGACAACTGTTTAAGGCTTGGAGTGGCGTTCCGGGCTGCCATATCCCTGGTTAGTGGGACTGAGAAGTCTTTCTTAAACCTCAACTGCACTGGCCCACCTCCGGTGATTGGGATTGTTGGGGACCCAGGTTCAACTCAATCTATAGCAATTTCAAGTGTCTTGGGACTGTTTCGAATTCCTATGGTAGGACATGATATATGTTTTTGCCATAAAATATTTGTTTTCAAATAAATTATGTGATTTAAAATTGATTTATTTTGTTACTTTTCTTATTATTTCAATGTTGTTTTCATCCAGAGTGTAAAATTGCTTGAGAATCCTCATCTTTTTCTTTTGTTCTCATAATTTCTATTAGGTTAGCTACTATGCCACCTGCTCCTGTTTGAGTGACAGGAAAAAGTACCCCTCTTTCTTCAGAACAATCCCCAGTGATGCCTTCCAGGTGCGGGCTATGGTTCAGATCTTGAGGCATTTTGGATGGAGCTGGGTTGGTCTTCTCTATAGTGATGACGACTATGGCATCTACGCTGCTCAGTCCTTCCATCAGGAAATGCAGTTGTTTGGGGGTTGTGTGGCATTCTCTGAGATTTTGCCTTATGATAACAACCACAGGGACATTCAACGTATAGTAGGGGTTATACAGACCTCTACTGCCAAGGTAGTTGTAGCGTTCTCAACTGATTTGTCATCCCTGATGGATGAGTTGTTGTTGCAAAATGTGACAGGCAGGCAGTGGATTGCAAGTGAGGCTTGGACAACAACACCTATCCTACAAACTCCACAATATTTGCCTCTACTGGGGGGCACACTTGGCATTGCCATCCGTCGAGGACATATTCAGGGACTTCATGACTTTCTGATACATCTCCACCCTGACAATAATCCAAAACACAGTACAATAAAAATTTTCTGGGAGAAAATGTTTGGGTGCAAGTTTGAGGCTTTAGATGCACAAGAAGGAAACAAATGTTCAGGGCAAGAAGATCTGAGTAGCACAGAAACAGCATACACTGATGTATCAGAGCTGAGGGCCTCATATAATGTGCATAAGGCAGTTTATGCTCTGGCACATGCACTACATGACCTTATGCAGTGTGAGGAGGGCAGAGGACCATTCAGTGGGAACAGTTGTGCCGACATAACCAACCTGAAACCCTGGCAGGTAAAACTCATATATAGTGCGCACAGTATATCATTCCGCCATATATTTCATATAGCATGTGTTCTGTCTATTTACAGTTGGTTCACTACCTACAGAAAGTGAACTTTACCACAGGTTTTGGGGATCATGTGTCATTTGATGAGAATGGAGATGCTCTGGCCATCTATGATGTTATGAACTGGCACCCAAGGTCTGATGGATCGATCATTGTCCGCGCAGTTGGTGTGGTAAATGAAGGGGCGACAACAGGGAAGGTGCTCACACTGGATGAAGATGCATTATATTGGAACTTTGAGACAAAAAAGGCAATAAGCATATAGCATGTTACTTCTTGGTTAGGGTGTTTAGTCTGAATGTTTAATAAAAACAGTGACATTTTATTGGCTGTTACTCGCTAGTTAAATTAACAAATAAGTGTTTGTGCTGTTTTCATTACGTTTAATTCTGTGTTTTGCTCTGTTCACTGACAGATATAAATGAATTTGGATAAAAAATAACAACAACCATAAATATACATTTGAAGTATATGTAAATATACCTAAAAGTTTAAATATAGATTATTCCCCTTTAGCCCCCACAGTCTGTGTGCAGTGAGAGCTGCCCCCCAGGCACCAGACGAGCTAGGAGGAAAGGCTTTCCTATCTGCTGTTTTGACTGCCTGCCATGTGGAGATGGAGAGATTTCTAATACAACAAGTGAGAAGATTCATGTTTGCAAAACATAATTATTGGACCATTTTCCCTATAATTATACTGTGCTCATTCTCTATCTCTCTTTTTGTCTTTCACAGATTCACCCGAATGTTTCATGTGTCCAGATGAGTTTTGGTCGAGTCCAGAAAATGACCACTGTGTTCCTAAAGAAGTGGAATTTCTATCGTATGAAGATCCCCTGGGAATTTCTCTGACCACTGCTTCCCTCTTAGGCACTAGTTTCTGTGCTCTTGTGATGATCATCTTTGCTCATCATCGTAACACCCCTGTAGTACGTGCTAACAATTCAGAGCTCAGCTTCCTGCTGCTGTTGTCACTCAAACTGTGTTTTCTGTGTGTGATGCTGTTCATTGGCCAGCCACAGTTGTGGACGTGTCAGTTAAGACATGCTGTGTTTGGCATAAGCTTTGTCCTGTGCATTTCCAGCATCCTGGTCAAAACTATGGTAGTAATAGCTGTGTTCAAGTCATCTCGACCTGAGGGCAAATCTGCCATAAAGTGGTTTGGTTCAGCACAGCAAAGAGGAACAGTTTTGGCCCTAACTTCTACACAGGTAGCAATATGTACAGTCTGGTTATCTACTGCATCCCCAACACCCCATAAAAACAACCAGTATATCCGGTCTAAAATAGTATATGAATGTGCTGTTGGATCAGTGGCTGGTTTTTCTGTGCTGCTGGGATACATTGGACTGTTGGCAGCTGTAAGCTTCCTGTTAGCCTTCGTGGCAAGGAAGCTTCCAGATAATTTTAATGAAGCAAAATTCATCACTTTTAGCATGCTGATCTTCTGTGCTGTGTGGATTACATTTGTTCCAGCATATGTGAGCTCACCAGGGAAATATGCAGTGGCTGTGGAGATTTTTGCCATACTGGCTTCCAG
This sequence comes from Labeo calbasu, assembly GCA_019740295.1. Lineage (NCBI taxonomy): Eukaryota > Metazoa > Chordata > Actinopteri > Cypriniformes > Cyprinidae > Labeo > Labeo calbasu. Next base: position 21,783 of record JAHKKF010538561.1, read on the forward strand.
TTTTGGATTACTGGTGGCCATATTTGCTCCAAAGTGCTACATAATTATATTACACCCAGAAAGAAACACTAAAAAAGCCATCATGGGAAGATCAACCCACAAATAGTTTTACATGCTGACCATATGAGTAATTAAATGCTGTAAAATCCTGTAAATTAAACGAAATATCCAATTGCTTCAAAATATGCATATATACACTGTATGTGTGAGTGTGTTGCTTATTTAACATTGACAATAAACTGAAATCAAATGC
>JAHKKF010538561.1:22085-58350 GCA_019740295.1 Labeo calbasu
CTAACAGTGGACAGTACAATCATAAAACTTATTACACTGGGCTCTGTTAGCAAAATTGTATGTAAATACAAATATGTCTATGTGTTAATTAGCACTGAGCAAAGAAGCTTATGGAAATGGAGAGTAATTAAAGCTCCTGTAATAATCACAACAAAATGGTGCGTTACAAAACTTAGTTCAGCGCATGACTGCCACCTAGATGATATACTGTGTAACATGCTGTCCATCAGAAGACAGACTGAACTACATTACTGGCTGGCTCACACCAGCTCAGATCTTCGAGACCAGCATCAGTTAACCCAGTTAATCTGAGATAATCTGAGTTTAGTAAATACATATGCAAAAGCAGTTGCTTATTTGAACCACACACATTTTAAACAGATTTTTTCAGATTTTTACACTGTAAAAAAGCCTGTAAAAACAGAGCCCCAATATACTGTGTTAATATGAAGGAATTTTCCATATTTATTTTTCATAGGTTTTTTGAATCACACATTATAGTTGTTGTGTTTTAGGTTAAAAAAAAAATATTCATAAAATTAACAGACATTGTCCTGAAGAAAATTACCCCAATAAATGAACCCACAATGACGTATTCATTCCCAGGGAGGCCCATGTGACACCACCTGTAGAAAAAAAAAAAAAAAAGTGCACAGTCCTTATAATAAATTAGGGAATCAATAGAGTGAGTGGGTCATACAGAGATTAAAGAAGAGAGATGTGGATTACTCTAAACATCTGGCTGTATCTTTCCTGTTCTTTTATCTCTGCTGCTTTAATTTCAGACTCCTGTCAAATCCAGGGACACTTCAAGTTGAACAGGATGTACCAGGATGGAGATTTTAGCATTGGAGGATTGTTTGAGGTTCAGCACCTTAAAGTCTTTCCAGAACTAAGTTTCAGAATGGAGCCGGAACAGCCCAAGTGTGAGGAGTGAGTGTGGAAAGCAGAGGATGAGAAGTTATTCAGACTAAAGAGTGTGGAAGCCTGAAAAAGAAGGAAAAAGAAAGAAAAAAATAATGACAATAACGGGAAAAAAGAGATTTAGCATATTTTTGTAATTACATGCAATGTGCTTTTTTTTATGATGAAATCATTTACTATATCTAATAGAATGTGTACAATGCTCAAAATTGATAAATCTGCAATGATAATTCAGATTATTTCATATCATGATTGTGTAATTCAACTGATTTATTTTTATATGTACACTGTCACTCTTTTTTCCCCCTCTAGATTCTATATGTCAAGTTTCCAGCAGGCACAAACCATGGTTTTCGCTATAGACGAGATCAATAAGAATCCAAATTTGCTGCCTAACATCACTCTTGGTTACCATCTTTATGACAACTGTTTGAAGCTTGTAGTGGCATTCAGGGCTGCTACAACTCTTATTAGTGGGACAGAAGAGACATTTTCAAATCTGAACTGTACTGGCCCACCACCAGTGATTGCTATTGTTGGGGATCCTGGGTCCACTCATTCTATTGCAGTTTCTAGTGTAATGGGTCTATTTCGTGTTCCAATGGTGAGATATGAAAATAATAATAATTCTAACAATGATATTATGCTATTTTTTCATAATAATGAACATGTCTTTATTTCTTTTTTACCTACCTTCACCTTTCTGCTTTCTTACTGTCTTTCATAATTAGATTAGCTACTATGCCACCTGCTCCTGTTTGAGTGACAGAAAAAAGTACCCCTCTTTCTTCAGAACAATCCCCAGTGATGCCTTCCAGGTGCGGGCTATGGTTCAGATTTTAAAATATTTTGGATGGACCTGGGTCGGGGTTCTCTATAGTGATGATGACTACGGTGTCTATGCTGCTCAGCTGTTCCATCAGGAAATGCAGCAGTTTGGAGGTTGTGTGGCTTTTTCTGAAATAATGCCCTATGATAATCACAGGGACATTCAGCGTATAGTGGCAGTGATTAAGGCCTCTACAGCCAGAGTAGTAGTGGCGTTTTCAACTGATTTGTTACCCCTAATGGATGAATTGTTACTGCAAAATGTGACAGGCAGGCAGTGGATTGCAAGTGAGGCTTGGACCACCTCACCTGTGCTCCACCTTCCACGTTTTCTACCCCTCATTAGGGGCACACTGGGCATTGCTATCCGTCGAGGAGAGATCAAGGGACTTCGTGACTTTCTTCTACAACTTCATCCTGACAGCGATCCAAGAAATAATATGGTGAGAATCTTCTGGGAGAACATGTTTGGGTGCAGTTTTCAGAATGGAAGCAGTGATGGAAAAAAAATGTGTACAGCGGAAGAGGATCTGAACAGCACAGTTAATGAGTATAATGATGTATCAGAGTTGAGGGCCTCTTATAATGTGTATAAGGCTGTTTATGCCCTGGCACATGCACTTCATGACCTGATGCAGTGTGAGGAAGGGAGAGGACCATTCAGTGGAAACAGGTGTGCTGATATTACCAACCTACAGCCTTGGCAGGTAAAACCCACAGGAATAGGGTGCACAGTTTACTGCACTCATAAATTACAGGTCACTTAATGGAAAAAAAAAAGACAGAAATATATGAGTAATATTTATTTCCATAACCTGTGCAGATGGTTCACTACCTACAGAAAGTGAACTTCACCACAGGCTTTGGGGATCATGTATCATTTGATGAGAATGGAGATGCTCTGGCCATCTATGATGTGATGAACTGGCAGCCGAGCTCTGATGGGTCGATCGTTGTCCGCACAGTTGGTGTGGTAGATGAAGGGGCGACAACAGGGAAGGTGCTTACACTGGATGAGGATGCACTATACTGGAACTTTGAGACAAAAAAAGTAAATAAAAAACAAAACAATGTTATCCTTTTTCTAAGATCTATAGTCTTAATACTATACAAAGTTGTAATAAGACAAATAAGGATAAATAAATGAAAAGGCAGAGTTTGTCAGTATGGAACAGAGTCACACACATGCAAAAACATGAGTGGTAACAAATTATGTATCCCGCAGCCCCCACGGTCTGTGTGCAGTGAGAGCTGCCCCCCAGGAACCAGGCGAGCCACAAGGAAGGGCCTTCCTGTTTGCTGTTTTGATTGCTTGCCATGTGCAGATGGAGAGATTTCTAATGCATCAGGTGGGAGGCAGTATTCAAATTATTTATGTTTTATTTATGATTCTGCAAAAGTTACACAGATATTTTTTTGTTTATTTATCTTTCACAGATTCTACTGAATGCATAGTGTGTCCAAATGAATTCTGGTCCAGTCCAGAAAAAAATCACTGTGTCCCTAAAGAAGTAGAGTTTCTGTCCTATGAAGATCCTCTGGGCATCTCCCTGACCACTGCTTCCCTGCTTGGCACCTGCTTCTGCGCCCTTGTGATGGTCATCTTTGCTCATCACCGTAACACTCCTGTAGTACGCGCCAACAATTCAGAGCTCAGCTTCCTATTGCTGTTGTCACTCAAACTGTGTTTTCTGTGTGTGCTGCTGTTCATTGGCCGGCCACAATTGTGGACATGTCAATTAAGACATGCCATGTTTGGTATTAGTTTTGTCCTTTGTGTCTCCAGCATCCTGGTAAAGACTATGGTGGTAATAGCTGTGTTCAAGTCATCTCGACCAGAGGGTAAAAGTGCAATGAAATGGTTTGGAGCAGCTCAACAAAGAGGCACTGTCCTAGTCCTCACTGCTGTCCAGATTGTGATATGTGCAGTGTGGCTATCAACTGCCTCTCCAACACCCCATAAAAACATTCAGTATATTAGGTCTAAAATAGTATTTGAATGTGCCATTGGCTCAGTGGCTGGGTTTGCCATTCTGCTTGGTTACATTGGCCTCCTGGCAGCAGTAAGCTTCCTACTAGCTTTTCTCGCAAGAAATCTTCCAGATAATTTTAATGAAGCCAAATTCATTACCTTCAGTATGCTTATCTTTTGTGCTGTGTGGATTGCATTTGTTCCAGCATATGTGAGCTCACCAGGGAAATATGCAGTGGCTGTAGAGATATTTGCCATTTTAGCTTCAAGCTTTGGATTGCTGGTGGCCATATTTGCCCCTAAGTGCTACATCATCCTTTTACATCCAGAGAGAAACACTAAAAAAGCCATCATGGGAAGAACAGCTGAAAAGAAATAATTCCACATGCTGACTGGAAAAAAAAAAAAATCTTACAATGGTATTTCTGCCTTTGACACTAGTTCACTGTCCAGCTTGTAGGAGCTTTAATAGTCAGATAAACGTTATTATATGCTTTATACTTTCACTGTATTTCTTGTATGTTTTATTATATAATGTCATATTGATGTAATAATGCAATATATTATAATAATAATGATCACCATATTAAACCCTAATGCTTCATTTCAATATTTATAAATAACAAAAATGGTTTTCAAATGCTCTCTACTTCTTATATCAATAAATGTGAATTGTCTCAATCAAAATACATAGGTGTAAAGAAAATATGCTACCAAAACAGATTTAAAGCAAACATTGATTCAATGCCAATATGCCACTTTCTGAAAATAAATAAATACATAAATAAAACCAAAAATAATAATATGGCCAAAAATACAGAGGAGCACACTGTACAAAACAAAAACAAAATCAAAAACAAAAATCACTAGTAGCTTATTAATAATGAACAGAGATCCCTTCATTCAAAGTATTATAAAATAACAGAACAGACAATCATATGCTGAAATGCCCATCTTGGTGTGTATTTATATAAATACAGTTAGTTGTGTCTTAAATGTATGTAAACAGTTAGGAGAAACATGTCTTAAAGTATACATTTTATTGATATTGTAACAGTATAGACACTATATGGCTGTTGCCAGCCAAATTAAATCACTAGCAACAAAATCCATGCTTGCATTGCAGTGGTGGCACAAAAGTGACATCTGAGTGATTGAGTCATAATATCAGCCAATTCTTTCAAAACACAGATTTATTCAGGAGCCAGTCACCTGTGTATCAGCCAGCCAGTCATCGGAGATGAACAGCACTTCTGCTGTGGAAACAAGTACCTGACACCACGTGAGAAAATGGACATGTGGCATGAGAGTGTGGGAACTGTGACACTTGTATGAGTCCAGTGCTGATCTTAGACTTTTGGGGGCCCTATAAGCAAAAATCTGTGTGTGGATTGAAAATAAATAAGGCAGGCCTAAGGATAAAATACATACTACTAGTAATTATTTGTTATCTTAAAAATATATATTATATTGTTAATATTCTGTTTATACTCTGTTTTATAATTTTGTTAATACTACTATTAATAGCCACAGGGTTTCTATGTCTTATGGGGATATTCCCTAGACATAAAAGTTTTTATACTGCAGAAATTATATTTTCTATCCCCTTACCCTAACCCTGCTCCTCGCACAAAAATTTCTGCCATTTTAGATTTTCAAAAAAAAAAAAAAAAGAGCATTCTATATGATTTATATTTATAGTTTTTCTTATGGGCACCAAAAAATTTTCCCACAAGGTCAAAATTTACTGCAAATATTGTTAATTCTTTGTAATCCGTTGTAATAATCATTGGTGTGTTTGGTAGAGGTGGAGAGTTACAAAATAGAAAAAAAATGACGTAATTATTTCCTAAGAGGCCAGTGGCACCGCCTGCTCTATAAAAAAAGTACCACACAAAATATGATAATTCAGTGAGCTGATTGAAGAGTGGCATAAATAAAGAGAGAAGGATGTGGGTTATTCTGTATGTTTGTTTGTTCCTGTCATGTAACTATGTACCTATAGTTTTGATGGCCGCTTCAGGTGCTTGCAAGCTACAGGGACACTTCACACTGAATGGGATGTACCAGGGTGGAGACCTTCTAATCGGTGGTTTATTTGAGGTTCAGAGGTACCTCAAAGTATTCCCTGAGCTGAGCTTCAGGACAGAGCCAAATCTACCACGCTGTGAGCTGTGAGTCAGTGAGCTGTGTGACCACACCAGCTGAAGAAAACTTCAAGACAATAAATGGAGAAACATATTAAATTTAAATTTTACTAGTTTATTTTAAATTTTACTAGCTATCCTTCTATTGTTATGTTTTCTACTGTTACTGTTGGTATTACTGTAGTTAATAATCTAATTTAAATTGTATTGTCTTCTCTAGCTTCTATATGACAAGCTTCCAGCAGGCACTTACAATGGTTTTTGCTATCAGTGAGATTAATAACAATCCCAACCTGCTGCCTAACACCACGCTTGGTTACCAAATCTATGACAACTGTTTAAGACTTGGAGTGGCATTCCGTGGTGCTATAGCTCTGGTTAGTGGTACAGAAGAGACTGTCTCTGACCTCAGCTGCAAAGGTCCGCCACCAGTGATTGGAATCATAGGTGATCCAGGTTCTACTCATTCTATTGCTATTTCCAGTGTCCTGGGGCTGTTTCGAGTGCCTATGGTATGAGAACATTTTAAAACAATTTTCTTTTTCTGTTAAAAATATATACAGTATATCAATTTAAACTCAAATCAGCTAAAAAAAAGTAAAGACTTTCAGTTTACCCCCTTTTATGTCCATCACATTTGTCATATTTGTTTGATGCACAATGCATTTGGTTATCTATCAACCAAATTGCAATTAATATCTGCCTGCCATATTTTCAATTATAATAGCAGACCACTGTATGCAAATATCAAAAACTTGCTTCACACACTGTTTATTTGTTCATCTTTCTCTCACTTTTTCTCTCTCTCCACTTTTTTTTTTCTCTCTCTGTCTCTGCCCTTTCCTATTTAGATTAGCTACTATGCCACCTGCTCCTGTTTGAGTGAGAGGAAAAAATACCCCTCTTTCTTCAGAACAATCCCCAGTGATGCCTTCCAGGTGCGGGCTATGGTTCAGATCTTGAGGCATTTTGGATGGACCTGGGTTGGTCTCATCTACAGTGATAATGACTATGGTGTCTACGCTGCTCAGTCGTTCCATCAGGAAATGCAGCTGTTTGGACATTGTGTTGCTTTTTCTGAAATTCTGCCCAATGATAACAACCCCATATATATTCAGCGCATAATGGAAGTGATTCAGTCCTCTACAGCTAGAGTGGTAGTTGTTTTTTCCGCTTCATCCTTACTGATACCTTTGATGAATGAGGTGGTGTTGCAGAACATGACAGGCAGGCAGTGGATAGCAAGCGAAGCTTGGGCCACCTCACCTGTGTTTCGCACACCACGTTTCCAGCCATTCCTGGGGGGCACAATGGGCATTGCTATCAGACGTGGAGATATCCAGGGGCTTCATAATTTTCTGTTACGTGTTAGTCCCAATAATGATCAAAGAAATGATATAGTGAGGATCTTCTGGGAGAACATGTTTGGGTGCAGTTTTGAAACTGAGGGTAAAGGAACTGATGGAGTGCAAGTGAAAAAGGTGTGTACAGGACAGGAGGATCTGACCACTACAAACACACCGTACACTGATGTTTCAGGATTGAGGGCATCATATAATGTGTACAAGGCAGTTTATGCCTTGGCACATGCACTTCATGACCTGATGCAGTGTGAGGAGGGGAGAGGACCATTCAGTGGGAACAAATGTGCCAGCATAACCAACCTGAAACCCTGGCAGGTGAGACCCACATGTATAGTGCAGATTCTCTCCAGGCTGAATGTGGAAATGCAAAATATGTGCTACATATTCATTTAGATTTCAGATAAAAATATAAAACCTGTCCTGTCTTCAAACTGTACAGCTAGTTCAATACCTACAGAAAGTGAACTTCACCACAGGCTTTGGGGATCATGTGTCATTTGATAAGAATGGAGATGCTCTGGCCATCTATGATGTGTTGAACTGGCAGCCGAACTCTGATGGATCAACTAAGCTCCACAGGGTCGGTATAGTAAATGAAGCGGCTGCAACAGGGATAGTGCTCACACTCGATGAGGAAGCATTTTACTGGAACTTTGAAACAACAAAAGTACTTACCTTTGAATTTTAAATATCATTAAATATCATCCTTTTTGCAGCTATAAAGTCTAAATAGTAGTTAAAGATTTGTTAAGACAAATGTAAATAAATTAATGGATAAGCCAAGCTAGTCATTATGTAAAAGACAAACCCATGGCTGATAGCAGATGATGTCTCTTTTAGCCCCCACGGTCAGTATGCAGTGAGAGCTGCCCCCCAGGAACCAGACGAGCCACAAGAAAGGGTCTTCCTGTCTGCTGTTTTGACTGCTTGCCATGTGGAGATGGTGAGATTTCTAATACAACAGGTGAGGAGATTATTGCTGGCAAAATTTGAATGTAATTTGATAGCAATGTCCTCTTTAAAATCTTACCTTCTGTCTTTTTCATACTTAAAGATGCTATTGAGTGCACAACATGTCCGGATGAGTTTTGGTCCAATCCAGAAAAGGATCAGTGTGTCCCCAAAGAAGTGGAGTTTCTATCCTATGAGGATCCTCTGGGTATCTCACTCACCACTGCTTCCCTGCTTGGCACCTTTATCTGCGCTCTTGTGATGATCATCTTTGCTCTTCACCGAAACACTCCCATAGTACGTGCCAACAATTCAGAGCTCAGCTTCCTGCTGTTGGTGTCACTCAAACTGTGTTTCCTATGTGTGCTACTTTTCATTGGCCAGCCGCAGTTGTGGACATGTCAGTTAAGACATGCTGTGTTTGGCATAAGCTTTGTCCTGTGTATCTCCAGCATCCTGGTCAAGACTATGGTGGTAATAGCCGTGTTCAAGTCATCTCGACCAGAGGGCAAAGGAGCAATGAAATGGTTTGGAGCATCTCAACAAAGATGCACAGTTCTGGTCCTAACAGCCCTCCAGGTTGTGATATGTGCAGTCTGGTTATCAACTGACTCTCCAACACCACATAAAAACAACCAGTATATCCGCTCTAAAATAGTATATGAATGTGCTGTTGGCTCAGTGGCTGGTTTTTCTATGCTGCTGGGATACATTGGACTGTTGGCAGCAGTAAGCTTCCTATTAGCCTTCCTTTCGAGAAATCTTCCCGATAATTTTAATGAAGCAAAGTTCATCACTTTTAGCATGTTGATCTTCTGTGCTGTGTGGATTGCATTTGTTCCAGCATATGTAAGCTCACCAGGGAAATATGCAGTTGCTGTGGAGATATTTGCCATCCTGGCTTCAAGTTTTGGATTATTGGTTGCCATATTTGCCCCAAAGTGCTACATCATCCTTTTACATCCAGAGAAAAACACTAAAAAAGCCATCATGAGAAGAGAAACACAAAATAAATAGTTTTACATTACTGTAATCAACCATCTACAGACACTTTGGTGGAATGTCATGTTGTATTGTATTTTACTTTTGATATCTGGTTCATATTGTTACAATGATATTATTACTATTTATGTGTGTAAACATTATTAACCTCATCAACCTCTTTACAAAGTGACATAATGTGAAATCATGACAAATAAACGTTTAAAAAACTTTAAAAAAATCAAGCTTTTTTTTTTTTTTTTTTTAACAGAAATATAGATTGAGTGATGAATGGAGTTCAGTCAGGCAGACCATGGCATGACAGCTAGCATCAGCTGATGCTCAGATGATTGTAACTCCTCCCACTACAATTAAATAAGACATATAAGTTCATCTGTACTCACACTCAAAAAAACAATAAAACAAAAAATACAAAGACATCAAACATTACCAAATACCATCAATGCCAACATACCATCGAGCTAAACTGCTATTAAACATTTACAGGAACAAAATAATGATCGTATCCATTTAATTAGTTGATGACGCAAGACGCACAGCCTAAGTAGCGCGTCCGACAAAAAACAAACAAACAAACAAACAAAAAAAAAAAAACAAATGAGCCGGTTCAACAAACTGTCAAAGTTTGCTGATGATTACTGAGGATCCTGACGGGTGAGTTTCTTTAATAGCAGACAAAACTTACTGGACATATGCTTAGAACTGGTTTTATTAAATATAGAAAGTTTTATTACTGGTTTTATTAAATAGAGATTTTTATTAAAACATGAGAAGAAAAATTACTATGGCTTATTGTGCATGCAGATTATATTTTAAATCAAGGAGTTTATAAGGACAATAAACAAGGAGTTGATAAAACTGGTTTACTCGTTCTACTTTAGACTGTCTAATTAGATTGTTCCTTTATATAACATGACACTGAGTTGTTGGAAAAGATACGTAGTGACATTGTTGATGATGACGTCAGGAACCAATGAATCAGCTTTTTGAACTATTTCATTGAACCAAACTGTCAGAAAGTACCAGTTTGCAGAAATGCAGAAATGACTTTGCATCATTACTCAGAATTATTACAGTTAACTGAAGCCTATATCCACATTGTTGAACATATATCTGAAGCCACCTCTTTGACCCCTTTACTTTTCTTTACACAAAACTCATCTCATTTTTAACCACTATAGAGACATCACAGCCTGTGGCAAATTTCAGAAGAACTGGCCAAGGTGAAGCTGCTCTTGGCGTGTTCATAAGCGCTGAACGGCCACTGATGCCCTGAAGGTCACATCTTTGAAAACATTATTATTTATGTAATATAAAATTACGAAATTATAAAAATTATGGTATTATTTGGGTGTCCATCATGATACTTGCTCTGAGAAATACTGCAAGTGAAGTAATTGGTGTGGCTCCGTAATATAGCTAACACTTAATACACTTCAGAGTGCTAAACGCTAGACAATACTCTGCCCTGAACGGTGGTTAGGACCTCGTATTTATACTGTGTGTGATTGGCTGCAGCTGTGTGTGTAAACAGTGAAGTGGAGCATGGGAAATGTGTTCCAGGATGTAGTGTGAGTGTCAATAGAATGGCAAGGCGACCTCTGGTGGTGAGCAGACTGAAGATCATGGACAGGATTTGTGAGGATAGGGCTGTTAGTAATCAAATGAAATCAGTATCAACAAAATTTGTGTGCATTTTTTTTTTTCACTATTTATAGCATGAGGCAGTACCTGCAACACAATCAGGTTGCACAGGTAGTCCAGCACCTCCAGAATAGCAGATCTACACTTGAAGTCACAAAGAGATTTGGTGTATCTCCAAGTACAGTCTCAAGAACATGGAGGAGATAACGGAAGTTGAGCCACTACACAAGGAGAGCTGGACAGGGCTGTAGAAGAGTAAAAACCCAGCAGCAGGACTGGTATCTGCTCCTTTGTGCAAGGAGAAACAGGAGGAGCCGTGGTAGAGCCCTACATTTGTGCATGTTTCTGGCCAAACTGTCAGAAACAAACTCCATGAGGGTGGCATGAGGGCTCAGCCCAGCACTGTGTAGCTCAATTGATGTGTAGCTCGATTTGCCAGAGAACACCAGAAGTGGCAAGTGCGCCCTGGTCTCTTCACAGATGAGTACACAAAAAGAGACACAAAAATCATCCAGCACAACCATTTGTGCTACAGTGATGGTCTGGGAAGGAATATCTTTGGATGGGTCACACAGACTTTCACATACTAGACAATGGATACTCTTACTGCTATTACTCAGAATCATTGTCAGACCTTACACTGGTGCACTGGGCCAGAATCTTGGTTTTGTAGTGATGCAAAGTCAGATTCATTTCTGTGAACCTGTTCTTTTTGTGAAATATAATCAACAAGTGTGTGGTCTTGCAGTCTGGTTGAATCGCCTAGTGTGCGCGTTCATAAGGCTAAAAGGATTATAAGGCTAAAAAAATGTCTGTGGTCTCCCATGGTTTTAAAATCAGTTAGGATTTGAAAATTATCTAGTGTGTGGCCAGCCTAAGACAACTTTTGCAAATCCTAAAATAATCCTCTGATCCTAGGCTTAAATCTGTAGCCTTTGATCGACAGCTGATTAATGACTGTTGCGATAAAATTTTACCTCTGACGAAATTCTGGCAGTGTCAAAAGATTTGGCGCATAGCCAAATGATGAACGTCAATCTGTATTAGTTTTTCAAGACAAGCCATGATCAGAATTAATGCTAATGATTTCTTCAAATTGCTATTTGATATATTTGGGTGAGGAGCAGAGCATTTGAGCCGCACACAGAACACAAAACTAACGGGAACGGCTCCAGTGGAGACTGGATATAAAACTTTCAGATGACACGCAGTTTATTTCTCCGTCACTGTAAGTTACCAAAACCACACATGAAAGCACGCAACAGGTAGATGCACTTTTGTGCCGTAGAGTGTTTCTCTCTCTTGCAATGAATGACGTGACGAACAACTAGTTGTCCAGTCCTGTTCCGTTCACACAGCGTGTGTGTTCTGAGAATGCAGTTGTGAGTCCTGAAAATGTATGGTTGTGAGTTTGGTTATAGAATGTGGTTGTCACACCCGTAAATAACCATACTGTGTGTGAACGTAACCATATTAAGGACCCAAATACAGGACTGACAATCGTGTTCTGCTGCTGTGTGAATGTGGCCATACTGTCTTTGATTAACACACCATTAATACCCTGGAAGCAAAGTAAACACTAAAGCAAATTTCAAAGTTGTCATTCCTTAATAGAAAAGGAAATCATAAAGAAATGAGAAGGTGATGTCCTGCTTTCTAGGGATTCCAACTTGGCACCGCCTGCTCTTTTAAAGCAACACCCCATACAAGCTAGTAGGGTGAGTGGCTCAGAAAGAGAGCGTGATGTGGTTCACTCTGTTTATTTCTTTATACTTGCTCTTTGACTGTATAACTGCAGCTTCCATCCTCAGATCAGGCACATGTCAGCTTCAGAGACATTTCAGGCTGAATGGGGTGTACCAGGATGGAGATGTTATACTTGGAGGCCTGTTTGAAGTTCACTTTTTTACAGTGTTCCCAGAGCAGAGCTTCAGAACAGAACCAGAAGAACCATACTGTGAAATGTGAGTCAGACTGTCAAGAGAAAGATTAAATAATAATTAATATCTAATAAATATCTATGCTGTGATTTCCTTGCCGTCTTTTACATCAGTTAATTTGCTCAAATGATGTGATGACAGCAGCAATGCTATTTTGACTAAACATCTGTATTGAAACCACAGTTTATATATTGCATATATACACTGTGAACTCTGATGTTTTGCTAAGTATTAAAGCTGTATTAATGTGCCATACAGTTATTAATCTCTTTTTAATATCACAGCTTGCTTTATTTATTTATTAACTTACTTACTTGTTTCCTTAGATTTAATATGGAAAGCTTCCAGCATGCACAGACCATGGCTTTTGCAATAAATGAGATCAATAAGAATCCCAATCTGCTGCCCAATATTACTCTTGGTTACCATCTTTATGACAACTGTGTGATGCTAGGAATGGCGTTCCGAGCTGCCATATCCCTTGCTAGTGGGACAGAAAACCCATCCCCTAACCTTAATTGTACTGGCCCTCCTCCGGTAATTGGGATTGTGGGAGATCCAAGTTCGACTCCATCCATTGCAATTTCCAGTGTCCTGGGGCTGTTTCGAGTACCTATAGTAAGATGGGATACAAAAAGAAAAAAATACTATATGCATTTTTTGCTCATATATATTCTCAATCTTTTTGGGTATGAAAACATTATAAAAGCACTGGTATTCATTCATTCATTCATTCATTCATTCATTCATTTATTTATTTATTTATTTATTTATGCTATTTATGCTATTTATGCTATTTCTCTGTCTCATGCCCTCTCCCTCTGCTCTAATTAGGTTAGTCACTATGCCACCTGCTCTTGTTTAAGTGACAGGAAAAAGTACCCCTCTTTCTTCAGAACAATTCCCAGTGATGCCTTCCAGGTGCGGGCTATGGTTCAGATCTTGAAGCATTTTGGATGGACCTGGGTTGGTCTCCTCTACAGTGATGATGACTATGGTATCTATGCTGCTCAGTCCTTTCATCAGGAAATGCAGCTATCTGGATACTGTGTTGCTTTTTCTGAAATTCTGCCTTATGATACCAACCCCAGAAATATTCAGCATGTAACAGGAGTAATTCAGGCCTCTACCGCTAGAGTGGTGGTTGTTTTTTCCCCTTCATCCTTAGTAATTTCTTTGATGGAAGAGGTGGTGTTGCAGAACATGACAGGCAGGCAGTGGATTGCAAGTGAATCTTGGGCCACTTCACCTGTGTTTCACACTCCACGTTTCCTGCCTTTCCTTGGGGGCACACTGGGCATTGCTATCAGACGTGGGGAGATTGAAGGGCTTCATGACTTTCTGTTACATCTGCTACCCAGCGGTGATCAAAGAAATAATATGTTGAAGATCTTCTGGGAGAACATGTTTGGGTGCAGTTTTGAAACTGGGGATAAAGAGACAGATGGAGAGCAAGTGAAAAGAGTGTGTACAGGACAGGAAGATCTGAGCACCACAAGCACACCATACACTGATGTGTCAGAGTTGAGGGCAGCTTATAATGTCTATAAGGCAGTTTATGCCCTTGCACACGCACTTGATGACCTAATGCGGTGTGAGGAGGGGAGAGGACCATTCATTGAGAACAAATGCGCCAACATAAGCAATCTAAAACCCTGGCAGGTGAGACCCACATGTATAGTGCAGATTCTCTCTAGGCATGTAAAAAGATGAAGCTGACAACGCAAAATATGTACTCTAAATTAGTTTAAGATAAACATATAACAACTGTCCTTTCTACAAACTGTACAGCTGGTTCACTACCTACAGAAAGTAAACTTCACCACAAGCTTTGGGGATCATGTGTCATTTGATAAGAATGGAGATGCTCTGGCCATCTATGATGTGATGAACTGGAAGCCAAATTCTGATGGAGCTATAAGGATTTACACAGTCGGTGTAGTAAATGAAGGGTTAGACACAGGAATGGTGCTCACACTGGATGAGAATGCAATATACTGGAACTTCGAAACCAAAAAAGTAACATCTCTCTTTGTCTCTCTCCCCCACTCTCTCTCTCTCTCTCTCTTTCTCTTTTTTTGTAAATACAAATGAAAGCTATGATTAGACACATGGGAATTAATTAATGAAAGAAAATACAAACACATGACTAATAACAGATGTTGTCTCTTTTAGCCTCCACAGTCTGTGTGCAGTGAGAGTTGCCCCCCGGGAACCAGACGAGCCACAAGGAAAGGTCTTCCTGTCTGCTGTTTTGATTGCCTGCCTTGCGGAGATGGAGAGATTTCTAATGCAACAGGTGAGCAGAGGATCATTGGCAATAAGTAAATATAATGTAAAAGTAATTTATTTTTATTTTCTGACTCCCAGATTCTATTGAGTGCATGGTGTGTCCAGATGAGTTCTGGTCTAGTCCAAATAAGGATCAGTGCGTCCCCAAAGAAGTGGAGTTTCTATCTTATGAGGATCCTCTAGGCATCTCTCTGACTACTGCTTCCCTGCTTGGCACGTGCTCCTGTGTTCTTGTTATGGTCATCTTCGCACATCACCGTAACACTCCCATAGTACGTGCCAACAATTCAGAACTTAGCTTCATGCTGCTGTTGTCACTCAAACTGTGTTTCCTGTGCGTGCTGCTGTTTATTGGCAAGCCACAATTGTGGACATGTCAGTTAAGGCATGCTGTGTTTGGCATAAGCTTTGTTCTGTGCATCTCCAGCATCCTGGTCAAGACTATGGTGGTAGTAGCTGTGTTCAAGTCATCTCGACCAGAAGAAAAAGGTGCAATGAAATGGTTTGGAGCAGCTCAACAAAGATGCACAGTTCTGGTTCTTACAGCCATACAGGTTGTGATATGTGCAATCTGGCTATCAACTGCCTCTCCCACACCCCATAAAAACAACCAGTATATTCACTCTATAATAGTCTATGAATGCGCTATAGGCTCAGTGGCTGGTTTTTCAATGCTGCTGGGATATATTGGATTATTGGCAGCAGTAAGTTTCCTGTTAGCCTTTCTGGCAAGAAATCTTCCAGATAATTTTAATGAAGCAAAGTTCATCACTTTTAGCATGTTGATCTTCTGTGCTGTATGGGTTGCATTTGTTCCAGCATATGTGAGCTCACCTGGAAAATATGCAGTGGCTGTGGAGATTTTTGCCATTTTAGCATCAAGCTTTGGATTACTGGTAGCCATATTTGCCCCAAAGTGTTACATCATACTTTTACATCCAGAAAGAAACACTAAAAAAGCTATAATGGGAAGAAAAACACAAAATAAATAGTTTTAAATTACTGTGATGTACAATTGTGAATTTGAGATACTTAAGTATATTTGATTGTGCTTAAATTGAACTATTACAAGTATAGTTTAGGGACACTTTATACCTTTATTTTGCAGTTAAGAACATATATTAGCAAAAGATCATACAGTCCTCATCAAAAGTGACAAAAAAACACATTATTAAATATGTTAATAGAATAACTATACTTAGTATGAAATAAATGTATTTTAAACGTATTACTTTTTGGTTAAGTTTGTCATATTGCCCAGCCCTAAAACCATTAAACCCATTAAGTCAAGTCCAACAGTAGGACTTTCTGTAAAGCTCCTTTGAAACTGTGTGTATTGTGAAAAGCAATATACAAATGGATTTTACTTGATTATATTTTCATGTCTGTAAACAAATAAGCAATATATATTTACATTCTTGAAATATTTATCCTTGTAAAATTGTAACACAAAAGTTTGTAGTTTGAGGTGAGTCCACTATTTATTAGAACTTTTTTTTTTTTGTATGACTACCAGCTATGGAGTTTTGTCCTCTGTAGAGGACAATAGTTTTTAGCGATTTCTCTGAGACCTTACATGTCACAGTTTTAAGTGTGGATGTCCTGTACAGAGCACATTTAGGGCTTTTCAGAGATACTAAACGTTTGGAAGTTTCACCATGACCACTCCCTCTCCTTGGATTTTTAAAAATGGCTGATATTAATTTAGTGATCAAATTTAACATCCTTATGGAAATATGATAATATTTTGTAATGATAATTTAAATCTGACTAATTTTTAAATTGTTTGTCAAAAAACAACATCTCAGGAAAATGTTATGGGGTTTTTAAATTTTTGTAATGAAATAGGACATCGGTTTCTTACATGTTCACTGTAGAGGACACTGGGACTGAAAGCATGTTTATTACACATTTTGGGAAACACAACAAGTGAATAGGGAAAGAAATGATATTTCAATATTGCTATGAAATATTAGATATTATTATGAAAATCTTGCAAATTAGTACTCCCATTTTTACACTTATTTCTTTATTATACATTGCCCCAAAACACATGAATATGCACATTAGATTACATTGTTTACAGTTTATAGATACATTGTGTATAATGGGAAAACACGTTCATGGCTATTTTACACACATTTTGCATATGTACATGCATTTATATATGCTGTATATATATATATATATATATAAATATACAGTGTTGGGAAAGTTACTTTGGAAATGTATTAGGTTACAAATTACAAGTTACTCTATTTAAAATGTAATAAGTAGCGTAACTTTATAGCGTTATTTTATTGCAGTAATGTAACTTATTACTTTTAATTTCTTTTTTATTAGTTTTCTACATTTCTAATATTTTCAACTGTTAATCATTTTGAAACATTTAAACCAGGCAGAGTTAACTTTACAGTAGCCCTCAACACTGATTACCGTTAGACTTTCAAAATCCTTTATCACTTGAATTAAGATTATAATAAGTAAGGGATAATATACATCTTTATTTTGCGATAACAACTGGGTGGATGTACATTATCCCNCTTATTACACAGCTGCTTGCCACAAAAGTAAATAATTAGACACAAAACACCTATCTGAGTTAAAATATTTGAATGCAAAGCTTCCATGAAGAAATCAGTTGCTAGCAAGCAGCAAGTTCAAAGTTCAAACAGACATTTAAGGGATACAGTGCAGTCATACCACATTTATTACACAACATTTCACCACATAAATAAATAAGTACTAGTACTTACAGTACTAGTTTGTTAGTTATCTTATAATCCAGTACAGTGTACAAAACAAAATGGCAGCAGCTGCATTTGTATGAAACTATAGAGCAAATCCACAATACCAGGATGAAAAAATTAAGAAATTGTACACATAATATTGGATTAAGTTTTATTCTTTTATTAGTTAGCCAAACGCAAAACTTCCACAAAGAAAAACTATCAAGTATATAGCACCAATTTAAGTTGCCCAGCTGAGTCTGTGTTATTAGCTTTTTACCAGTTGTTATCGGGGAATAACATACCTTGGAATGTCACAACTGACCAATCAGAATCACACAGTCCACAGAGCCGTGTAATAATTTAATTTAAAGCACAGCAACCACAAATTCAGACTTAACACCTCTTATTTACTTTGAGGTAATTGTGAGGTTAAATATAGATTTAAAATCATAACAAGAATAGTTTAATAGTTATGATACTGGTTTTCAAATCAAATGTTTGCATAGTTATGACAGGAAACACTGGCATCTAACAATCCCTTGGAAAAAAAAAAACATTTAATATTAAAAAATAAAGTATATGCATTAACTCAAACAGGAAATAAAACAGTTATCGAATAAGCGTGTGTCCTATTCTTTGTCCTAACCTCTTAAAAACATTTGTGTCTCATTTTAGAGCAGTCAATGCAGTTATGAAAAAAGTCAATTAAATCTGTATATGGGTGTGTGTGTGTGAAAAAAATCACATGTAACCCCTGTTGTAATCATTAACATTTTCAAAAGTATCTGTAATTTAATTACACATTTTTTTTTCTGTAACTGTAACTAATTACAATTACATTTATTCTGTAATTAAGTTATGTAATTCCGTTACATGTAACTAGTTACTCCCCAACTCTGTATGTATATATTACACTGAGGAAATTGTAAATTGTAGCTGCAATCCCACCCCTATCCAGTTGGTGGCGAGTGTGCTCCAGTCTGACAGCAGAGCAGGGGATCCAGGACAAAAACAAAATTGTCACGGATGTTTTCCTAATACATTTGATTACGCACAGGCGAATACACAGAAGCTACACCGATCTATCACACCACATCAAAGAGCGCCAAAACGGTATGTATTGCTTGTATTTCCTAATGAAATGGACAGAATTTAAGATCTTAGACTTTGTTTCATATCAAAAGTAACACAAAGCCTAGCCTATTATTGCTATTTATTGGAAGGAAGATACACTATGTACTATTCATTCATCAACTGAAAACAGCATAGACCAAAAGATCGATTGTAATTTAAGAATCAATATTGGTTCATTAAAGTGAGAATCTATTAAAATAAATAAATTTTTAGTTGTTGTTTACCCAGCACTAGCATATTTTGTTGTTTTTAAACACTGCGGCATCCTGTAGGTTCATGATTAAAAATAAAAATGTGACCAAACGTAAAAGCAATTAAATGTGTTATTGTAATTAAAATATGAAAATTAAGTTGGTGCCAATAGCCTTGTGGGCAGTGTGCGACATATAGCGCTGTTGTGCTCCGGGTGTGTTCGAATCCTGACTCGAGGACCTTTCCTGATCCCGCCCCACTTCACTTGCTGTCCTTTCTGATCTGTCCTGTCCGTAATAAAGGCAAAATGCCAAAAAAGGCAAAATGCCAAAAAAGGCCCACCTACTAAATGTATACAAACTACAATGTATCGCTGCCTTAGTTGGACTGTTGATGACTGCAGCAGCACGTTCTCAATAAAGAACTCTGCTGAAGATACCCAAGAGTCTCCTGGTCTTCGCTTCTGAGTTTCCAACAGTAATCAGTCCAAATGAGCAACGAGCCGTCATGAGCGTGGCGACGGGGAGACCAGGAGCATAAAAGCATGTGCGGTGAGAAAGCTGGCAGCTTCTGTCATTTCAGTAAGTGCTCTGTGAGTGTGTGTCACTCTGTTTTTGTGCTAGTTTGCACAGCTTTTATTTGAGAGTGTCACTATGTCCACAAGCATTCAAAAAGAAAATATGAATGTAAGCAGCAGCATTTAGACTATTTGTTGTCTGTTTGAGGGTGAAGCATGGGAGTCAGTTCTCGAGGAACTGCCAGCATCGGCGTTCTCCGCGGCCTAGCTCCCGCTTCTGCAGAGGCAGCTCTGGAGGGAGCTGACTGCCCGCACTCTCGCCGCGCACATTCCCTGCGGCTCTCTCTCAGGACTCAGAAGCCTGTGACTCCAGGGCATCTACATACTAAACTATATTGACTTTTTGTTGATATTAGCTCATTCTGAGGGGCTGATGGCTCGACATCGAGATGTCATCATCGCCAATATGAAAGAACTGGGGTTGTGACTAAATGCCGGTGAAAGTGTGCTTTCTCCATTACAAAGAACCACTTATCAGAGCATGGTGTGGGATTCGACCACGATGCAGGCATGTCTGTCTCCTGCTCGGATCGAGTCGATCCTCACTGCAGTCAAGAGAGTGAGAGTAGGCCGGTCATTCAATGTCAAACAGTTCCAGAAAATGTTGGGTCTGATGGCAGCTGCGTCCAAGGAAGATGAGTACATGAGATTCCTACAGTGGTGACTCAGAACCAACGGGTTTTTCTTGAGGGGAAACCCACTTTGCATGATCAAGGTCACACAGCGCTGCCTACGTGCCTTAGACATGTAGAGAAGCCTTGGTTACGGTCTCGGGGCCCGGTGTTGGGCACTCATTGTCGTCGCTTAATGATAACAGCAGATACCTCCCTCACCGGTTGGTGAGCGGTCATGAGTGGCCACTCAGCCTATGGTCTGTGGAGTGGCCGCTATCTCATGTGGTACATTTGTGCCTAGAGATGCTGGCTGTGTTTCATGTGCTGAAACACTCCTCCCGGATCTAAGAAGTCATCATGCATTCCAGACACCTGCTGTCTGAGGGCAGTCCTCTCTGGGGAAGAGTGGTGTACACCTCATCATATGGTGCCCGTCTCTCCTCAGTGCCCTCGGGAGATTGATCTGTTAACCCTGCCACCTACAGTGGTCTCTAGAGCAGCTAGATCGGCCGTTCCCTGCCAGTCATCCATTTCAGGGCATCGAACTAGCCGCTCTAGTACAGTTTACTTAGTCTTGAGAGACTGATTCCCTTAGTAGACCATCTGGCAGCATCTGCCTAACGTGTCTCAATGGGTCCTGCACACTGTAGAGGAGGCTACAGAATCCAGTTTGGTTCTCGTGCTGCCTCCACCCATGGGTCTTCCCAGTCGGTGGGCCCCGAGCAGGCTCTGGTTATGGAACAAGAAGTACACTCTCTTGAAGAAGAGGCCATCGAGGTGGTCCCTCCTCTTGCAGACAGTCCGGGTTCTACAGCCGGTACACTGTTCCGAAGAAGGATGTGGAGAGGTGCGTCCTAGATCTGCGTCAGCTGAACTGCGGTGTCATGCGCCTCAGGTTCAGTATGCTGCGTCGTGTCTCTGACCAGGTCCGAGGACTGATCTGTCACGACAGATCTGAGAACACATACCTCCACTTTTCCATCATCCTTCAACATAGGAAGTGCCTGAGGTTCGCTTTGGGGGTGAAGCGTACCAGTATCGGGTTCTTCCGTTCGGCCCTGCACTCTCACCCTGCACTTTCACAAAGTATGTGGATGCTGCTGTGACCTCCCTGAAATTCTGCATACTGAACTATCAACGATTTGTTGATGTTAGCTCATTCAGAGCAAATAGCAGTTCAACATCGAGATGTTGTTCTCGCTTACACGAGAGAGCTGGGGTTGAGACTAAAACACCAAGAAAAGTGTGTGTGAGCGGTGTGAGATTCGACCATGATGCAGGGACATCTGTCTCCTGCTCGGATCGAGTCGATCCTCACCTCAATCAAGAGAGTCAAAATAGGCCAGTCACTCACTGTCAAACAGTTCCAGAAACTGTTGGGTCTGATGGCAGCTGCATCCAACGGAATACCTTTTGGCCTGCTGTACATGAGACCCCTGCAACGGTGGCTCAGGACCAAGGAGTTCTTCCCCAAGGGGATACCAGCTTCGCATGATCAAGGTCACGCAACGATGCTTTCGTGCCTTAGACATGTGGAGAAAACCTTGGTTCCTGAATCAGGGCCCGGTGCTGGGAGCTCCTTGCTGTCGCTTAATGCTAGCGACGGACGTGTCCCTCATTGGTTGGGGAGCGGTCATGAGTGGCCACTCAGCCCACAGTCTGTGGAGTGGCCACCATCTCACTTGGCACATAAATCGCCTGGAGATGCTGGCCGTGTTTCAGGCTATGAAACACTTCCTCCCAGACCAGAGAGATCGCCATGTGATGGTGCGCACTGACAACACATCAGTGGTCTCTTACATAAACCACCAGGAAGGTCTGTGTTTGGAATGGAGACTCCATCCCGAGGTGGTGGAGCTCATTTGGAGAGCGTTGGCCAGGCTTAGGTGGACCTCTTTGCAACTCAGGAGATATTGCAATGTTCCCTCTGGTTCTCTCTGAGTCATCCAGCTCCCCTGATGCCATGGTTCAGACGTGGCTGAGGCCGCGTCTGTACGACTTTCCCCCGATCGCTCTGCTCCCGGGAGTTCTGAGGAGAGTGCGCTAGGACGGCATCTCGCTATTGCTGGTATCCCCGTTCTGGCCAGGCCGAGTATGGTTCTCGGACCTGATTTCCCTCCTCAACGGCTCTCCGTGGAGATTCCTATCAGGAGGGATCTCCTCTCACAAGCGGGTTGCACGATTCTGCATCCCCGCTCGGAGTTGTGGAAGCTGTGGGTGTGCCCCTGAGGGGACGCATCTCGTAGCCTCCGGTCTCTCAACCGAGGTTGTTGAGACCATCCTCCAATCCAGAGCTTCCTCAACGAGGAAACTGTACATCTGGAAGTAAAGGCCTTCACTTCCTGGTGTGGACACCGTCAGCACGACCCAGTCCACTGCCCACTGGTACAGTGCTGGGGTTCCTGCAGGCCCGGTTCACCGCAGGGTTTACCCACCCCACCTTGAAGGTGTACGTAGCGGCCATAGCTGCCTTTCACTCCCCTCTTGGTGGTCAATCAGTGGAAAAACACCCCCGGTTACACGTTTCCTCCGCGGTGCGCTGAGGCTGAGGTCTCTGGCTAGGTGTAGCTTTGCTATGTGGTGATTGGGTTGCTATTCCATAACCTTGAGTCCTCTGATTCCCCCCTCTCTTTGGGCATCAAGGCTCACTCCTCGGAGTATGGTGGCCTCCAAGGCCTTCTCATCAGGAGTTCCCTGACATTTGCAACGCTGCGGGTTGGTCCACGCCACTCACTTTCGTGAGGTTCTACGGCCTCATATTCATGCCACTCTTGGCTCCTCTGTTCTCTCATCCTCGCTGTGCTCAGTGATACACACTAGGCAGGGATTTGAAAGTCTGGCGGCGTGGGCATCTCGTTCCCCAAAGAATTCGACAAAGCTGAAGTTCCCGAAGGGGAATGTCCCAGGTTGCGTATGTAACAATGGTTCCCAGAGGGAATGAGACGCTTCATCTCATTGCCATACTTCTGGCATTCCTGCTGCGCTTGCTTCTCTAACACAGAAGCTGTTGGCTTTCTCACCGCACGTGCATTTATGGTCTCCCCGTCGCCCCGCCCGTGATGGCTCATTGATCATTTGGACTGATTACACATCTGTTTTCAGAGCGTGGTTCGCTGATGGCGTTCCCCAAAGCGTTTCGACGCAGCGTCTCGTTCCCTCGGGGAACCATGGTTACATACGTAACCTGGGACGATTTTTTATGACCCTGTCCGTCAAATGATGGACAATGTTAAAGTCTTCTCTCTCTCTCTCTCTCTCTCTCTCTATATATATATATATATATATTTATAGATTTCTTATGCTCTAAACAATGTAATGACATTAAAAAAAAATACTAAAATCACAAAACTTTTTTCACCTGGTAGCCATATATACAGAATTATTGAATGTGATTTATGCTTGATTTACTATATTAATGTGGATGAAAAAATGTTAAAACAGCTTCATTTTGATTATAGAAATAAATCAAAGTTTGTTGAATGATTAATTTACATTGTCTCATTCCCATGAGAAATGCTTTGAACTATTCTGCCCTACAAAGGCAAAAGACCTTAACTCGCTAGAGTGTGAAAATGAGAAAAATGACTTAAAAGTTTTTTATTTGTCCAGCCAAATTAATTATAGGTAGGACACTGGAAATTTGGCAATTAGATCTTTTAGCAATGAAAATTATCTAAATTAAAAAATTGCGAGCTCAAACTTGATTTTTACCCCTATTTCGAAGTTAGCATACTCTGCCTTTGCAGTGTCTGCAAAAAGTGCACCAAGGCAAACTGCGGTAACTTTCTCTGTGTACCACTAGAGGGAGCCTGAGTACCACTACTGGTACTCGTACCACACTTTGCTATGCTCAGTAACGTAAGAGAACGCTAGACGTAGCATAATAGTTTTTATATTGACTTGAATGAAATAGCCTAACCTAAAAGAACGACTTGTGGATTGATGTGAATGCCAGCAAGCAGGAACGGCCAGAATGCTTGTGCATTGATTTTATCGGGTTACAAGAAAAGGTAGGATATGGATTTAATTGTAAACTGTTCGTAGCCTACTGATTTTAGAATTGATCATGCTACGGCATTCGATTCCACACACGTCCAACTAGAAGTGACAGCCTACTGAATAAGCTGCATTATAAAAAGTAAAAAAAAAAATCTTTAAAGATTATTCACGACTACATATTGTTGCCAAAATATGTCTGTACAGTGCGTTATTATATGGAGCTGTCTGGCCGAATGCTACCTATCCAATTTGTTTGTCTAATGCTTCAGTGACAGATCAGATATATGAAAGTATACAAGTTACACCGTAATTAAAACGTGGCAGACTTTAATGGACAGTAAAACAAAGGCAGAACACCATATAACTCCAAGTCAGCACCGTACCTTTATACTGAGGCGTGGCTAAACAAAGGCAGAATGCCCTAACTCAATTTAAGCGTTCCAAACAAAGTCAAAGAGCGGTAACTGGTGTTATAAGGTGTTTTACCTTGGTTTCTCCAGGGGTTTTTGAAGTTACGGTTAAGACAATCCATTATTTTCAAACTAAAAAACAACTAAATTAACTCAAGATACTTATACACATGACAGAGGATGTCTTGAATGTCCCAAAAATATCAATAATTCACTTTTGACCAAAATCAAAGTTATGGTTTTTTGCCTTTGCACGGGTATTCACATCATGTAGTAAATGCATGAATTGTATGGGGTATCATCATAATCAGCTCCCCATAATTTAAGATACATAATGAGATACCTCACCATCATACCAACAATATACAGAGAACATTCACAAGCCCCTCAATGCACAGGGAAAAAGTGAAAATTGATGTGTATGTATTTACATATTTATTTGCCTAGTTAAAGTAGGTTAAACCAGAAATTAGTTTAACTGTTTCTGTTGTTTCACAGAAATCACCACTTTAAGAGCAGTGGTTCCCAACCTGGGTTATATTATTCTTTTTTTTCCCCTAATGGCAGGAAACAACTGCCATCTAGATGTTAGATTAAAACTGTAATGCAATTTTCAAATGCAGGTTTAACAATCAATCAGTATAAAAACATTCAGAAATTGGTAACTGAGAAATGTGCATGCACTGAAAAAAAAAAGTGTATTTAGGATTTTTTTATTTTTTTATTTTAACTCTTATCTCTCAGTTTAGCACATATATAATCTCTAAGTACAGCATTTGCATAAGGGAGGCCTTTGGGATAAGAGAAATACAATTAATTATTATTTGCATAAATTTAATGTAATTTAAATATATTGTTAATATCCTGTTTTATAAGGACTGTCATACTTGATGAAGGGCCCCAAAATAGCAAAAGTGACGTCTTCATTTCCAGAAAGGCCAGAGGCACCACCTGCTTTATAAAAAAGTGTCACACACAATCCTTCTGATAAATCAGTGAGCTGTGTGAAGATAAAGACAGAGGGATGTGGTTAATTCTGTATCTTTGTTTGTTCCTGTCTTGCAACTGTATATCTGTAGCTTTGATGGACAGTTCAGGTACCTGTAAGCTACAGGGACACTTTACACTGAATGGGATGTACCAGGATGGAGACTTTCTCATTGGTGGTTTGTTTGAAATTCAGTACCTCAAAGCATTTCCAGAGCTGAGTTTCAGAACGGAGCCAAAACTACCACACTGTGAGCTGTGAGTCTTGACCACACCAACAGAAGAAAACATAATATTTTGTAGTCATTTGGAAATGTACAGCTACATGTATATATATTATTATTATTATTATTTTTTATTTAAATAAAATTTTATTTAATATACACTATAACGCTTACTGTTACATTTAGTATTACTGGAGTTAAGAATGTAATTAATTTGTATTGGCATCTGCAGCTTCTATATGACAAGCTTTCAGCAGGCACGGACAATGGTTTTTGCCATCAATGAGATTAATAACAATCCCCGTCTGCTGCCTAACATCACGCTTGGTTACCAGATCTTTGACAACTGTTTAAGGCTTGGAGTGGCATTCCGTGGTGCCATAGCTCTGTTTAGTGGAACAGAGGAGACTGTCTCTGACCTCAACTGTAAAGGCCCACCACCAGTGATTGGAATCATAGGAGATCCAGGTTCTACTCATTCCATTGCGATTTCCAGTGTCCTGGGGCTGTTTCGAGTGCCTATGGTATGAAAAAAAACTATTTCCAAAATATTGTGGAAACTCTATTAATTGTCTCTCAACATGTCTCCCTTGTCACTGTTTACCCCTCTACTCTGTAACCCTTTTCTATCAGAAAACAATCCTGTTTCTCAAAAAAACAAAAAACAAAACAAAGAAAGAAACACAGCAACTGTCTCTGCTCTCCATCTCTCCTAATTAGATTAGCTTCTATGCCACCTGCTCCTGTTTGAGTGACAGGAAAAAGTACCCCTCTTTCTTCAGAACAATCCCCAGTGATGCCTTCCAGGTACGGGCTATGGTTCAGATCTTGAGACATTTTGGATGGATCTGGGTTGGTCTCCTCTACAGTAATAATGACTACGGTGTCTACGCTGCTCAGTCCTTTCATCAGGAAATGCAGCTGTTTGGACATTGTGTTGCTTTTTCTGAAATTCTGCCCCATGATAATAACCCCAGAGATATTCAGCGCATAATGGGAGTGATTCAGACCTCTACAGCTAGAGTTGTGGTTGTTTTTTCCCATTCATCCTTACTGATACATTTGATGAATGAGGTGGTGTTGCAGAACATGACAGGCAGGCAGTGGATTGCAAGTGAAGCTTGGGCCACTTCACCTATGTTTCACACTCCACGGTTCCACCCATTCCTGGGGGGTACACTGAGCATTGCTATTAGGCGTGGAGAGATACAGGGGCTACGAGACTTTCTGTTACGTCTTCGTCCCAACACTGATCAAAGAAATAATATGTTGAGAATCTTCTGGGAGAACATTTTTGGGTGCAGTTTTGAACCTGAGAGCATAGAGACAGATGGAGAGCAAGTGAAAAAAGTGTGTACAGGACTGGAGGATATGAACACCACAAACACACCATACACTGATGTTTCAGGGTTGAGGGCATCTTATAATGTGTACAAGGCAGTTTATGCTCTGGCACATGCACTTCATGACCTGATGCAATGTGAGAAAGGGAGAGGACCATTCAGAGGGAACAGCTGTGCCGACATGTCAAATCTAAAACCCTGGCAGGTAAGACCCACAGGTATAGTGTAGATTTTCTCCATGCATATAGAAGAGATAAACATATAACATCTGTCTTGTCCACAAAATGTACAGCTGGTTCACTACCTACAGAAAGTGAACTTCACCACAGGCTTTGGGGATCATGTGTCATTTGACAAGAATGGAGATGCTGTGGCCATCTATGATGTGTTAAACTGGCAGCCAAGCTCTGATGGTACAATTAGGTTCCACAAGGTCGGTGTAGTAAGTGAAGGGGCAGCAAGAGGGATGGTGCTCATGCTGAATGAGGATGCAATATACTGGAACTTCAAGAATAAAAAAGTAATGGACCTTGTATGTTGAATGTCATCCTTTTTGCAGATATAGCTAAAATACTATTCAAATCTATTATATGAAAAGTGAGAATCAATGGAAACGCTAAACTTGTCATTTTGTAAAAGAGATGAAAAACACATGACTGATAGCAGTGTGTCACTTTCAGCCCCCACGGTCTGTGTGCAGTGAGAGTTGCCCCCCAGGAACCAGACGAGCCACAAAGAAGGGCCTTCCTGTCTGCTGTTTTGACTGCCTTCAGTGCGGAGATGGACAGGTTTCCAATACAACAGGTCAGCAGATTTATGTTGGCAAACTATGAATTTAATTTGATATAATTTCTTAAAAATAAAATCAAAATGTCACCTTCTGTCTTCTTTTTACTTTTAGATGCTACTGAGTGCATAATGTGTCCAGATGAGTTCTGGTCCAGTCCAAATAATGTTCAGTGTGTTCCCAAAGAAGTACAGTTTCTATCTTATGAAGATCCTCTGGGCATCTCTCTGACCACTGCATCTCTACTTGGCACCTGCTTCTGTGCTCTTGTGTTGGTCATTTTTGCTTATCACCGTCACACTCCTATAGTACGTGCCAACAATTCAGAGCTCAGCTTCCTGCTGCTGTTGTCACTTAAACTGTGTTTCCTGTGTGTTCTGCTGTTTATTGGCCAGCCGCAATTGTGGACGTGTCAGTTAAGACATGTTGTGTTTGGCATAAGTTTTGTCCTGTGTATCTCCAGCATCCTGGTCAAGACTATGGTGGTAATAGCTGTGTTCAAATCATCTCGACCAGAGGGCAAAGGAGCAATGAAATGGTTTGAAGCAGCTCAACAAAGATGCACTGTTCTGGTCTTAACAGCACTCCAGATTGTGATATGTGCAGTCTGGCTATCAACTGCATCTCCAGTACCTTATAAAAACAACCAGTATATCCGCTCTAAAATAGTATATGAATGTGCTATTGGCTCAGTGGCTGGGTTTTCAGTGCTTTTGGGATATATTGGAATTTTGGCAGCAGTAAGCTTCCTGTTAGCCTTTCTGGCAAGAAAACTTCCAGATAATTTTAATGAAGCTAAGTTTATCACTTTTAGCATGTTGATCTTTTGTGCTGTGTGGATTACATTTGTTCCAGCATATTTGAGCTCACCAGGGAAATATGCAGTTGCTATGGAGATATTTGCCATCCTGGCTTCAAGTTTTGGATTGCTAGTGGCCATATTTGCCCCAAAGTGCTACATCATCCTTTTACATCCAGAGAGAAACACTAAAAAAGCCATCATGGGGAGACAAACACAAAAGAAATAGTTGTACTGTATAATATACATATACACAGATTACAGATTTTAATCTTTAAATTTTAATTTGCATATCTTAATTAAGATGAAGTTTTAATGGGTTAGGAATAATCTGAAAAGTGTGTGTGTGTTTGGGGTATGTTCCAAATTGCATTATTCCATAGTCTGTCTGAAAACTGGATTCTGATTGGCTGGAAGGTGTGTAGTAAATTTGTTTCAAGCACAGGTAGTGCCAAGTCAGTTTAATCACTGTTCTATATTAATGTGCTGCATAATTGATGCACACAGACACACACACATACATAGGAAGACAGGTCGGAGAGCACACATAAACTTGTTGTTAACACTTCCCTGTGATTTTTATAAATAAAATAGCCTAGATACTACATTGCTACATTATATTCCTAAGCTACATTATATTCCTAAAATAAATAAATACGATGTTGAGAATAAATAGATAATAAATGGGAATTGTGAGTTATTACAATAGAGAGGAAAAACACAGTGGTCCAATTCCCTGTATTCCTGCTAAACTCGGGATGAAGTCTATTTCTGTCTATTTTATATGTATAATCTAATCTATTTCTTTCTATTTTCTAAATGTATGTTTTTAGTAAGTTTTAAATGTATCTTATTGTGAACAATTCATTCATGCATATATTTCCCTTTTTTTGTACCTCATAATATGTTATTAAAACACTACATTGCTGGACATAATGAGTCTTTGGTTGCTAATATCACTTTGGTCAAAAACAGTGCACAAATTCTGGGCATCCATGTTCTTGTTCACAGCCATGAGACGGCAAAACATTGTGTCATGAATCTGGCCAGTGACCTTCGGTCCGCTCACCACTAGATGTTGCCCTCGCACGTTCATGTCACACTGACTGTTGCACCACACCCCGGACTACGTTTCCCATCACCCATCACGCTGATTGTGCGGACACCTGTAGCCAATCAGGTGCGCTATATAAGCCTCGGACTTCCCCCTGTTACTCACCGAGTATTGTGGAGTTTGTATTGTGAAGAATTGTAGTCGTTGCATTTAGCACTCTCCTAGTGCTAGCAGCTATTACTTAGTTGTTTCCTAGTTCTCTAGTTTCCTAGCTTTCTCGCCTGGCCTTCTCGTTTTTCCTGTCTCACTGCCTGCCTCTTGGACTTCTCACGCGTTGCACGGAATACCCCTTTGCCTCGCCCTTCGGATTACGTTCGCCGCTGATCGACCCTCGCCTGCTTCACGGACTATCCCCACGTCTTGCCTTCACTATACCTATTTGCTATTGTTCCGACCCTGCCTGTTTTCATTATGTCTCTGTCTTGTCTCAATAAAATCTTGCATTTGGATCCACTCACCTCTTGTCTTCCTCTCCACGTTACACATTGCTATGCCCACTATGTCCATCTTCACAATATCAGAAGTGACTTGTGTTCCTCGGTCACGCAGAACACGTATTTAGGGAATACACTTTTAGATTTCCTTGAACATGGTAGTTCTGTTGCTGTCTATGCAGGGTCAGAAATCTCTCGGATTTCATAAGAAATATCTTAATTTGTTAAAATGTCATTGTTACTTTTTTTGCAGTGTGTAATTGCCCTATATATATGTAGCGGAACACCAGACGAATCACAGGACCAACCCCAAGTAAGGACAAACACCAGTAGTACCTTTTCTTGGGTGTTTACTGTTTTCAGAATGTTTCAAGCAGATTCATATTACAAGCTTTTTTTTCTTAACAGTATCAATAATTACAAATTGGGTTCCTAGTAGCACACAATATTTAAAATCTTTATTAAATGACAGTTCAACAAGAATTAAAAAAATAAGAAGAGTATGACAACAGCGTGCATGACCATTTAGCCTGTTTCTATCAACACTGTACTGGTTCCTTACTGAACATTGCATACATTTTAAAATCATGCTAGTTACTTACAAAGTTTTAAATGGTTTAGCTCCTCAGTACTTGAGTGAGCTCTTATCGCATTATAGTCCTTCATGTCCACTACAATCTCAAGATTCAAAATTGAATGCAGGCAGTAGGTCCTTTTCCTATTTAGCATTCAAACTCTGGAACAGTCTACCTAGCATTGTTCGAGGCAGACACACTCAGTATGGGCAGTGCTGTGACACACAGTGTCGTTGCGCTCTGGATGTCCAGAGTTTGAGTACCGGCTTGTGAACCTTTCCCAATCCCGTCCCCTCCACCTCTCTCTCTCCCACTTTGCTGCCTGTCATTACTCTACTATCCTATTGAAACAAAGGCAAAAATGGCAAAAAAATGGCAAAAAAAAAGTGCAGTGTTGAAAACCCTGTAACACCTTATTATAGCTGATCTACTGAAAATGCACAAATTAAACAACAAAGAAACAACATCTCAAAGAATTGTACCTTGTGCCTTTCATACCCCTAAAAGGTGCATATTGTCACGAATCCTGTCTGTGGTCCTCTGTCTGTTCGCCACCAAAGGTCGCCTTCCGATTATATTGACACTCACACATAGGCCCATTAGAAATCAATATTTCAAGAAACTCTGCAAGATTAAGACTCTTAAGATTCCTTTTGTTACATATATTAAGCCTGTATGTAAAAACAAGTACAGAGAACATTCAGCAAATCAATAAGGTGCAAAATCCTTCAAACGGGAAGGCAATCAATGTGTCCTGGGAAGCACATTCCGAGTGGACACTGGAGTATCAGGTGATTCAGAAACACCTGTTGACAGTCCAGCTTCAAGTGTGCCCAGTGTTGGAATCAACAGTCCAGAGTCCTGCACATTTTCCATAGGTCAGGAACGTTGTAGGGTTCCAGGCGGTTGCAATTAGGGGTTAGACAACAGCGGTGTGGGAAGTTCCGGTGGCACAGGTGCAATGTGGGGTGGGAGGAGTCCCGGCCAAATGTTCAGAGTGTTCGTCTGAACAGGGGAGGAAGAGGAGTTAAGGGTATGGGTGTTCTTTGGGTCAGTAATGTACGGTTTCATGCGATTGTAATGAATGAATGATGAGGTAGATACGTCTCACACTTCAAAATTAACAGGGGTGGAACTACCAAAGGGGCATATTGGTCGCATATGGGCACACCCAACGTGGATACAGTTTGTTGTGGCGGTGGGCAGAATCATCCACTATAACCATGTCACCACCATGTTTTAGCCAGACCATAATCACCCACTAATGGGTGTCCATAGACATGACTGAGCATTTCAGGAATCAATGATGTAGGAATGACCACCTGCAAGGTATTATCACCAAAAGAGTTGCGTAAGTGTCGCCATAACGCACCATTGTGAATGATGAGGTGACTAAACTGTTCACAGTTTTCTGAGGGATGGGGAAGGATCACATAGCCTCCATAAGGGTGGTCTACGCCCTGTTTCTATCCAAGAGAAAACAACAACTAAATCTGGATCCGACCTTTGTTTTCCATCACATCTCACTCACTTTTGATTAGAATGAGATTTGATGTTGTGTGACTTGGAGCAGGTGTGGGCAACAGATCATTTTTGTTCATGGACAATGTTTGGCTTTATGCTGACACCGGTTTTGCTTGCAAAGGTATTGACGTGGTCTGAGTTGCAACCGAAAATGTGGACACATCACTCCGAGAGCAACTATCAGATTCCACAGGAGTAGTGTCTGGTCGCCTAGACATGGCGTCTGCCATGCCAAGGTGTTTAGCGCCATCACGATGAATGACACGCCAATCATAAAGGTCCAGCTCTATGGCCCAAAGAGCTCGTCTACCTGTAGGGTCATGATCTAAAGGAAGTTTCTTAAGACCCACCAGAGGCTTATGATCCGTAATTATAGCGAATGGGTGACAAGCCAGATAGTGTCGGAAGTGGCGAACCGACCACACAATGGCATACAACTCTCGATCGAAAGTAGACCGTTTTCTTTCAGCAGACAGCACGTGACTGGCATATGCTATGACATACTCTTTTCCTTCCACCTGTTGTGAAAGAACTGAGCCCACAGAATGAAGGGAAGCATCTGTGTAAAGGAGGAAAGGAGCTGAAAGATTTGGAAAAGCCATAATTGGCGATGAAGTCAGAGCCTGTTTCAGTACATTGAAAGCTTCATTTGCTTCAGCTGACCAAGAGAATGATTCTCCCTTATGTGTAAGATGGTACAAGGGTTCAGCTGTGTGTGCAAAATGTCTAATAAATTGACGGTAATAGGAACACAGACCCAGAAAAGCTCTGACCTGTGTGGCTGATTTGGGACTGGCCATGTCTTAACTTTATCTATGTTAGATGGGCCTGGCTCAACACTGGCACTGGAAACACGGTGGCCCAGAAAAGTAACAGAGGAACGTTCTAGATGACACTTGGATGTACGGAATCACTGGAAAACTTCATGTAAGTGCTGTAAGTGTTGTGGGAAATCGGTCTTTTCTTTGTCATTCGAGTTAAGTGGTATTTGCCAGTAACAAGCAGTCAAATCGAGAGTGCTAAACTCTCTAGCTCAAGAAAGCCTGTCAAGGGTATCATCCACCCGAGGAAGAGGATGTGAATCTTTAATTGTAACTTCATTGAGGCATCTGTAATCAACACAGAATCCACCTGCCATCCTTTTTCCGAACAAGCACAACCGGAGCTGACCATGGACTATGGGACTCCTCAGTGATGTTGTGGTCCAAGAGCTTTGACACCTCTTGTTGCAGTACAGCCTGAGTAGCTGGTGATGTTCTATTTGGGTGCAATTTTATTGGAGCAGCATCACCAGTATTAATGCTAGGTGTAATCAAATTAGTTTTGCCATAGTCATGAAAATGAGAGCTAAAAATGTCAGCAAACTCTGTCAGCAGCCTCTTGAGCTGTGCCCGTTCTTCAGCATTTAACTCTGTATCCTCCAAATGCACTTCAGGCATTGGATGGACAGCTTCTGTAGAAGTAGTCACAGCCGAGACTAACATATACTCATCATGTGTATTGCCAGTGACTGAGAAAAGCTGACCTAATGGGCATCCAGCATCAAGAGAGACTTGTTCGCTAGTCGGGTTAACAACTCGGACCATGACCCTCCCTTTGTGAACGGAAGTCAGCGTTCGAGTGACGCCTAAGGTCACAACTGGAGGAGGCTGTGTTTCGAGTATACCCACATACGTGTCAGTGAAAGTATTCGCTACGCCATTATCTTTGACAGAAATTGTGATTCCCATCTTTGACATAGGCGAGACAGTCACCTGAGCGACACTAACTGCAGAAGTTTGTACTGGAATCAGTGACTGGGGTGGTGAAAGAGGCACTGTAGTGTTATATAGTTGTAAGCGTGCATTTGGTATGTCAACAGTAATGTTGTGCTCAATTATAAAAGCTGTCCAGTTACTGATGACGCTAACACAAACGACTTGCTGATAGACTGAGTAAACAAAGCTGGAATGCATTTACGACAATCATCAGTAATGAGAGATAGACCCAACCCTGTATTCATCAAAGCATGAAGTTCAGTACCAGCCAGTGCAATTTGAATAAAAGGTGTGGGTGGAGCAGAGTTAAAAGCAACTGAATCAGAGTGGACCGTTATTGGGGATGAAGCTGGCATTTGGTCCCTAATGACAGCTTCTACTCGTTTCCCCGCTGTGGTGAGAAAGGGGCTTTCTCTCTGTGAGAATGAGAGAAGTGTACATGGCACGTGGGGGAGGTATAATACCTAAACTATAGGAATGGGGGGGTTGCGATAGAGAGCTATGTCTGTGATAACTGGAATGTCTGTACTGTGGACTGGGTGAGGGTGAGCGAGCATAATGGGCTCCATGGTCACGATCGAGATCGGGAAGAATTAGAGTAGCTACTATGTCTTTGGTAAAATATGTCATCAGTTGGGGAAAGCTGATCATGTTCGGAGTGGCCACGGTGGTGCTGTGAAGAACAACATTCGTCCCGAGGGTGTTGCCGTCGACCTCTATGTGCATGTTGTGCAGTACAGCAGCAGTCTCGATGGCGATGATGATCATCCAAGCCTGCGATGTCGTAGTCCACAGCGGCACAGGTCTGATGTGAAGAATGTGTGGAAGATGTCACCTCGTCCTGAGGACTGGAAATCTGCTGTGAAAGCTGTTCCACGCGTTCATCTGTCCGTCGTAGATGAGACTGGCGTAAGGCATGCAAGTCAGTTCGGAGTTCAGCTATGGCTGATGCCAGTTTAGTGATGTGGGTTGCTGTCACTGTGTTAGCTGATGGTTGTTGATGTGCCATCACAGGCATAACAGCTGAAGGGTTAGCAACACTGATGGCCAACTGAGCACATTCACACTGAGTGGCTACTTTCAAAGCATTGTCCAAAGTCACAGCGCCATGCTCATGGATTTTCAGTTGAAGCGATGGGTCTAAACCAGTCACAAATCTACTAAAAATTTTGCAGTTCCGTGCTGCTGCATCATATCGCAGAAACGCTTCAGACACTAAATTTGTGAGCTCAGCAGCATAGACTTCAAGAGGTTCTTGTGGTTTACGGGGACGTGCATTCAAAAATGTCTGAAATGTGGCCAAAAATGTTGTACGGCCAAAAACAGTAGTCAAACTCCATCAGTAAGTAGCCGGGCCAGTAAGCTTCACAGAGAGAAGTTTGGCTTTATCAGGGGATACAGCTGAGACATTAAGTGCAACTTCAAATCTCTGTATCCATGCACTAAAAGGCTCTGTACCATCTCCTGAAAAAGGATGAGGAAGGTCAATTTTAAATGGCAGATGTGGGTTTGCTGCGTCTGCAACATGTCTGTCTCTCTGTATTGCAGCTGCTTCATTCTCGTCATCCGGCATTTTGTGTGAGAGAGAACGCACGTAATCCGAACTTGCAAAAAGAGCGGGTAACGCTTTAGATTACAACCCGCAAAGAACTACGTAAGTAAACTGAATTTACGGTGTATGTTTCTGTAATTATAGTGTACCTATAAAGAACATACATGTAGGTATAAGGGAACAATATGTTACGTTTTGGTAATAGAGAGTAACAACCAGATATACAACCTGCAAAGAACTCGGTAAGTAAACTAAAGTTACGGTGAATTTTTCGTATTTATATTGTACCTACGTGTAAGTATAAGGGAACAATAGGTTACGTTTGGGTAATAAGGGGGTAGCAAACAGATATCCTACAAATAATTTATAATGGATTAATTTTTAAAAACTTAACAGGTACCTATTCTATTAAATCGTACGTTTGGTGTATCTATACGTAAGCTTTTT
>JAHKKF010538562.1:0-37815 GCA_019740295.1 Labeo calbasu
AGCTAAGGACCAGCTTAAACCAGCACCAAAACATACCTAACCAGCATCCCAGCATCAAAACATACCTACCAGCATATGCTGTTTTTTTCACCAGGGAATGTACATACTGTTTTTCTTCAAAACATAAAATTATATTAAGTAGTTCGGGATCGTAATATTTTAAATGTATTTGGAAGAAGCCTCTTATGCTGACCAAGGCTGCGTTTATTAAAACTGTGAAATACTGTTTCAGTTTAAAATAACTGTTTTCTATTTTGATATATTTTAAAATGTAACTTGTTCCTGTGATGGGAAAGCTGAATTTTCAGCATCATTACTCCAGTCCTCAGTGTCACATGATTCTTTAGAAATCATTTTAATATGCTGATTTGGTGCTCAAGAAACATTTTTCTTTGTATCAGTGTTGAAAACGTGTGTTGCTTAAAATTTCTGTGTACATTTTTTTGTGTGAAACATTGCTAAACAGGATTCTTTGCTGAAAGAAGAAAGCTCAAAAGAACAGTGGTGTGACCAAAGGACTAGGCCTGTTCATTTCTTAATGAGTAAAACTTTTAATAAGAGAAAATTTATGGTGCGCACATTTAAGTTCTTCAGAAACGCTGCATTTGATGGCTATATGAACAAGGCAGAAACATATTTGTGATTTTTTGATATACTGCAAGGGGTTGTAAGCCTGGAGGCAATGATCTTGAGAGAACCTGAGAGGGCAGACAGGAAATGGGAGAGGTCAAGGTGAGTGACAGAGAGCTCACTACTAGCACTCAACCACATCTGTGCCTGACATGGAGGAAATGCACTCCAGGAAGTGAGATTGAAATCATCACACACACCAGCATGCACACAATGTCCTTCTTTGTCTGTGGTGCCTGCGCACTGCCAGCAGAAGTTGAGTGTTTTCACATGAGGCACGTTGGGTTTTCATTCTTCAAGGTGCAGAGGCACCGTCTGCGCCTTCCAGAGTCTCGAATTTGAAATCACCTCACAGCTGTGTTTAGCCAACAATCACAGAAATTCAAATACATAATACATCAAAACTGGACGTTGTGATGGGACCATGTGAAATATTTCAAAATACTTGCTCTGCAATAAAACGGTCACAGTCATGATAAGACTGTACAGTAATATTTTGAACAGAATTATGAGTCTAAATATCTTTATTTTAGATTGCATGATAATAAATAACACAAAAATGTCTCTCCACAGCTCCTTTTGTGGTACATTTTTCAAATTCTTCTAAAGCAATAATGATTTCCTGGCCTGCCAGGTTGTTACAGTATCAAATTCTGAACATATGCAGCATAATATACTGTAAAGCGCAATACACCAACGAGCAGCTTCTGAACAATGATATAAAAATATGTTTACAAAAATATAAACTGTAATATAGGGCCTTTTCTACACATTCGACACGTTCAGACATTAACACTTTTGTGTTTGCATGCACAATTTCCTATTTTGTTATTTTAAGGAATGCTTTATATCTTTATGTATATATACTTTTATAAAACCAAAACAAAATGAGAATGAATGTAATGAATAAAAATTCACTATATTTACAACTCTATATACATGACATTTACATGCAGAGAAAAAAAATCATGGAGACTTTGTTTTCCCAGGGCCAGATGGTGTCAAAGTTAATGTCTTTTTTTCCTGTTGAGGAGATTTTTCGTGACAGCACTGGCCTTAAATCCAGCCCAGCAAGACCAGCAAACCAAATGCGTGGTAATTACTGGCTGTAACGTTACCAAGAGCTCTATTTCTTTGCATCTGTCCTTGGACGACGGTTTCAAATGACCGCAAACACTCTGAACGCTTTGCCTCCTGGGGGATTCTGTAGGCTAAATGAAAGAATAATGGCCAATATTAATCCAGGACCAGCAGGATAGAAA
Organism: Labeo calbasu; assembly: GCA_019740295.1. Lineage (NCBI taxonomy): Eukaryota > Metazoa > Chordata > Actinopteri > Cypriniformes > Cyprinidae > Labeo > Labeo calbasu. Next base: position 1,893 of record JAHKKF010538562.1, read on the forward strand.
GATATATGATTTGTATGCTAGTATGATTCATTAATCACCCTTCGGATGTTCTCATCATGCCATGTAATGAAGCAAAATAAAACCAGACTGTGTAGGTGGTCTGGTTTTATTTTGCAGCGGAGAAGCAGAGTTTATAAGATTACCGTTCAGCCACCCACTAAATGAAATGATTACGTTATCCGACCAAGCTCATATTGAGGGATATTAGTTTAATCTGAAGACCAGCTGAAGCCAAGAATGAAAGATCAGCTACACAGCAGTAGTAGCTCAAAAGCTGACTCAACACACTCAGTACCTCTCTGAGGTGATGCCATTTTGGTAGGAGCCCTTGTACTGCCTCCTCTTGTCCACAGGCATTACGTCCAGATAACCTCCCGAGTCACTTCGAATCACCCCTGCGTGGATAGCTGCCCTGCATATACTGGAATTCTGCTCAGTGGGACAGAAAGAGAAAAGATGGATCATTTTCTACTGTAACAGAACAGTGACTTCCTAATAGCTGCAATAGAGCGAACCAGAGGAACATTTAATTGTTCTTTTATAGCTCAAGAGACTTATGTGAATAATCATTTATATTTAAGTGTCAACTTCGTTTAAGATGATTCTCCTAAAGTTCATTAGGGGAAACAAAAAGAGACAATTTTTGGCATATAATAATAGTACAGAGCTATAAAAAATAATGTGGACAGTTTGAGTTAAATTAAGTTGAAGCGGAGTGCAAAACATAGCAAAACAGAAATTTAAGCAGTTTGAGATCTCTTTTGAAACTTTAGGGGAGAAACATTATTTATTAAAACCTATTTTAACTTGAGGATCATGTGCTTTGAACCATGTGTCATGTGTGAGACAATGGTCAAATGGTTCATCTAATAGTGTACATGAAAAAAACAAAGCAAAAGCAGTGCAATGGAATTAAAAAGAAAAAAAGGAGTTCTGTGTGAATGCCTTTTTAAAGATATAATTCACCTCAAAATGAAAATTATCCCATGAATTACTCAGATTCAAACCATCCTAGGTGTATATGACTTTCTTCTTTCAGTTGAATACAGTTGGAGCTATATTAAAAAATGTCCTGGCTCTTCCAAGCTTTAAGATGCCAGTGATGGGGGCTGAGATTCAGTAGTCCAATAGAAGGCAAATAAAGTGCATCCACCCACCATAAAAAATACTCGTCACAGCTGCAGAAAGTTAATAAAAGCCTCCTGAAGTGAATCAATGAAGAAAAAAATCTATAGTGACATGCGAAAGTTAGGGAACCCCTTACAGAATCTGTGAAAATGTGAATCATTTTAACAAAATAAAAGAGATCATACAACATGCATGTTGTTTTTTCTTTAGTACTGTCCTGAGTTAGGGTTAGGGTTAGATACTTAACATAAAAGATATTTACATGTAGTCAAGACATAATATGGATGATATACAACTGTTTTTTGTTCATGAGTCCCTTGTTTGTTCTGAACAGTTAAATTGAGTACTGTTTTTCAGAAAAATCCTGCAGATTCTTCAGTTTTCTAGCATCTCTTGCATTTTTGAACTCTTTCCAACAATGACTGTATGATTTTAAGATCCATATTTTCACACTGAGGGCAATTGAGGGCCTTAAACATACCTATTAAAAAAGGTTCAAACATTCACTGATGCTTCAGAAGGAAACTCAATGCATTAAGAGCCGGGGGGTGAAAACTTTTGAACAGGATGAAGATGAAGTCTTTTTTTTCCCGTTTAGTACTGCCCTTCGGAAGCTAACAGAAGATACTTGCATGTTTCTTGGAAGACAAATTAAGTACAATTTACACTGATCTTTAAATTCAGAAAATGTCCACCCCCAACTCTTAATGCATTGTGTTTCCTTCTGGAGCATCAGTGATGTTTAAACCTTTTTTAGTAGTTGTGTTTGAGTCCTTTAATGTCCTTAGTGTGAAAAGATGGATCTCAAAATCATACAGTCACTGCTGGAAAGGATTCAAATATGCAAAAGATGCTGGAAAACTGAAGAATCTGCAGAACTGGAGGATTTTTCTGAAGAACAGCAGGCAGTTTAACTGTTCAGAACAAATAATGGACTCAATAACCATAACAAAACAAAAAAAAACAAAACAAAACAAAACAGTCGTAGATCATTCAGGTAACTACACACAGTATTAAGAACCAAGGGTTCCCAAATTTTTAAAGGGGTTTATTTTATTCATTTCAGCAATTTTTTTGTCTTGTGGACTATATGGACTTCTTTTGGACTATTGAATATCAACACCCATTCACTGCCATTATAAAGCTTAGAAGAGCCAGGGCATTCTTTTTAATATAACTCAGATTGTATTCATCTGAAAGAAGAAAGTCATATACACTTACGATGGTTTGAGGGTAAGTATATCATAGGGTAGTTTTCATTGGTGGGTGAACTATCTATTTAAATAGTGTGAAGACTTACATCCGAATAATAGCGGGTTCCAATTACTCGGGCATAGCTGTCGTACAAGCAGTTACGAGGACAATACAACCTGAAAAAAAAACACAACTTGTTAGCTGCTGCACTATTAATGACAAATTTACTGCATAGTATTTGGTGCAATCCAATAAGATTATTTATGTTAACGTAAGCTTACCTGGGACAGTGCCGGACTGGTTTCTTGAAAGGGCAAAACTGTGCCACTGTAGTTTCACAATTAACTGCTTTCACTGAAAGTAAGAAAACATTTGTTTATTAAATTTCTTTTCTCAAACTTTAGCAAGTTTATCTCATCAAAAAAATGAACATATGCACTTACCTGGGACATTTGATACAGTGAAGGCATTGGCACTCTGATTTTTCCTGTGGAATAACATGGAAAATGTGAGAACATTGTTGAACCCACATTCAGCAGCATAAGTTTTGTGACTTACGCCAGAGTCTGAACTCCATTTTTGATGGACTTTGAGAATCGTTGCCTTCTGCCCACCCTTGTGATATCCAGCCAGCCTCCATCGTCATCTATTATTCCAGCATGCAAGGCGCTCCCACAGATACTGGATTGCTGGAAAAACAGCAACATTAATAATGAGGGAGACCCTGAGCTGACCACAGTCCATCCAAAGTTAGATAGTATTTAACTACGTAAATGGAAAAATCAACTTGTAAATCTGTGCGATGCCACATAGAAAGAAATAAAATGCAAAGCGAATGCATTTACCTACCATGTCATAATGACTCGATCCAATTACTTTTCCATAGTTGTACAAGCAGCCTGGTGGGCATTCGTACCTGATTAAAGATTTACCAGATATGAAATTATTCATAGCAGAATGACCAGAACACATGTGTTTGATAGCTGATGTGCGAATCAACTCATTTTACCTGTTACAAGTAGTTCCCTTGCACTGATCACGTAATCTAGTATCACATGCTACTTGTTGAGCTGCGGAAACAAAAACAACATATGTCCATTTATAAAAAAAGGAGTGTTGTTTTTTCTTGTCAACATATTATAAATGTTTTAGAATATTAGAGAACACACATATTTATATAAACATACATGCTTTCTGATGGCACCCAGTACAAGCTTTACATGCCGGTCCACTTAAGCCAATCAATGAAATTTATCTTTAGTCAGCCTGTGAAGTTATCTTACACATCTGGGAAGTACTGGTGACTTCATTCCTCTCAATGTTCTCGTTGGCAGAAGGTGTCGGGGTCTCATCTCTGTAGTGGTAGTCGTGGCTGCGGACTGGCTCAGGTTCTGGTTCAATATAGTTATTTTCCTCTGTCTCAGGGGTGTAATGAGAATGACTGCCATCATCTGAAGAGAACACAATTTAATTACACTTTTCAAATGATTCAGGACCTACTGCCTTCACATGTTAGCTAACATGATGCCAGTAGTTTAAAATGTTTTAATCAAATTAACTGCATGCATCTCTCATAATACTCTATTTAAAATATACAGCACATCATTTTATAATATAGTTGGTTTAGTACCTTTATAGCAGAGGTTGTTTCTACAACCGCCACCATAACTGGGTGGGCATGCAGAGCAAGGGGTCCCATGCTTGTATGGTGCATGTCCCCACCAGTTACCTCTGTGAAAAGGATGCCACATGACAAAAGCTAATAGTAGTGCTTTATTAGAATTATATCATACTTCAAATGACGAAAAAAGCTGAACATTCTTACGGGGGAGAGTAATTGCAGACCAGGTACACAGCTTTGGCCCAGATCATCCCCCATACATTCATGTTGTAGCACACATTGATAGCACAACCAATTTTGTTGCTTGTGGCCCAAACCAGCTGTGAAAAATCATAATATCACTATCACTATATAGCATATCTCAACTGCTTGATTGCTTGTATCATCACAAAATGTAAAAAGTTAAAACCTGAATGTGGTTTTACCTGTGTGTAATGTGTGCAGACAGGTCCAGAGCATCTGTATGGGCAGTGAGGGTTACACTCTTGTGGATAGGGGTAGCTGAAATCTCTCACCTCATCATACCAGGCTTGGACATGAAATGTAGGTGGTCTGTCTCTAAAGACAATCATATTTAAAACAAACAGTTAGGCACTGTATTAGAACTGAATGAGATGCACTTGTTATTGGACGTGACATCAATATTGTTTATATCCACCTGCCCCAGTGAGCTCCCAGGTTCTGGCCGATCCGGGTCAGTAGGTGAGACGGTCCATGTTCCCACAGACAAGTGTGTGCCCAGTGCTCAGCACTCCTTTCTAGTTCAGTGTCCCAAACCTGTCACAGCGAAGAGCCACAAGGTAATTTCACACAGCATCAGAATATGGTTATCAGTCTTGTATTTCAGTGCTTAATACAATTCTATCATGACAACCCTCAGAAGATTTTAGTATGGTAATGATATGTAATGTTAATGTATTTGCTCTTGGTGGAATAGATTTGATATATCTGCTATTATTGTTGCTGCTGCAAAGCAAGAACAGGAACTTGCTACTGCCAATACATATGCCGATACAGTGCTGTGAGTATATAAGACATACTTCTGCTGCACAAATAGCATATAAAATAACCGTAACTGATCTATACAGGTGGAGCTGGGGAAGGTGGAGGGTTTCAGAGGAACTGAAAGTGTGTCTTTTTTAGGGGTTCAAGCACGTAGTGCTGAAACCTTATTGTAATTGTTAGAACGGCCAAGGATCAGCAATCTCCAGGTAAAACCAATGGCAGACCAGAACGGTAAGTCGTAGAGATTTGAAAATTGTAGGGATGGTAGCACTCACACCGCCAACAACATCACCAAGGCTCGCCCCAATCGGCCTGATGGGGGTGCTACAGTGATCACAAGTATGAAATCATAACTCCCTCATAACTCATAACTCTCAAACCATCTGTCACAGGGTCAAGTGTCTTATGTCACTGGAATCCTTGGCTCATGCCGGATAAAACGCACAGCTCAGATTCAATCGCGAGCGGGGCGAAATTTTTGGGTATTTTGGATTTTTTGATAAACCTACTTTTGCGAACCCGATCAGAACCAAATCAGTGCAGGAAGATTCTCTGGAGAGTGAATATCAATAATTATCAAAAAAAGTTGAACTTTCAACTTTGAGATATCTTCGGCAAACTCAGAACACATACGCAAGAGATCAATCTCAGGTCACAGGAACAAAATCACGTTTGGCCACTTGGTGGTGATATAAGAGGGAAAAACCATAAAATTGGCTATAACTGTGCAATCCTTTGTCCTATGAACATGAAAATCACTGTGCACAATCTTGGTCCAAAGTGCCACAAGGGTCTATAAGGACATTTGCGTATCTCAAAAAAACATGTCCGCCATTGCCCGGCGAAGTTTGATCACCTATTAGACAAGGTTAACGGAGGACGATGTGAACGAAACTTGGTGGGCCTGTTTGACTCACGGCCCCAAAGGCCTGTGAGAAATTTGAAAGGAATCGGCCACATGGGGGGAGGGTCGTTTTCGCTTTCTTCAAGTTCGTAAACAATTGCACATTGAGAGGTCTTTCGCACATACACGCGATATTCATATCATATAGAACTCCTTATTCCGGACAACTTTTCCTTTAGAACCACTGTAGTCAATTAAATTGTTTATTAAATGATTGTCCTAGGTTTTTCCACTCAATCTGGAAAAAAACACTGCAGTACAATTATCTGGACAAAAATTTTTGAAGCTTTGTGAAGCTATAACAAGGTCGTTTTGTAATTTTTTGTTTGTTTTGTTTTGTATTTTTTAAATGGAAGACAATAGTCTCTAAAACTGTTTTGTTATCAGTATTCTTTAAAATATATTTTGTGCTCAGCAGAAGAAAGTCAGTCATATAGGTTTGGACATGAAGGTATCCATATAGTGAAGGAGTTAATGACCGACTTCTATACATCCACTTAAAACACAACAGCAAATATTTTAAAGAGCAAAAGCGTGTCAGAAAAACGTTCTGATAACATTTTTTGGCAAACTGTTGAACCTGGTTCTACCTACAGTATGTACGTCAATGCATGGTTGTTTAGTTCTGTCTCGTAAATTGATATAAATCTACAAGTGGGCCAGTTAGAGTTAAAAACCATAAAGAATTTTTTTTTCGCTAACTTGAGACAAAACAAAGCCAAATTAAAACTGCAATTAGGGTAAATTCTACTGGTTTAAAGTGGTTTGTATGAAGAATAAGCAGTGTACTGTTCTGCACAGGGTTCTGATTATTTCAATACAGAGCAGCTTAATTTAAAATTACATATGCGTAGTTTGCTGCCCTGTGCTAATCTGTTCCATATGTGCAGAGCTGGTACATTCCATTCCATCAGCCCTCAACAAATACTGTTCCTCGACCACCTTGATAATTCTGATCTTATATCCTGCACAATAAATCACCTGAAAACTAGAAGATTCTTGCTGTTTCCAATGATGTTAATGCGAGCTGTATAAAATATAGTGTCGTCAACATGCACTTGAAATGTTTACTATAAATGTGAATGTAAAATTGGTCTTTCAGGTGCATAAAATTGTAGCAAGCTTTCTGCATCTGAGCAGAACATGCATTGAGATGCAAAGCCTGCTGGCATTTTATGTGGCCTTTGAGACCCGTCTTGACATTGTTTATTTGTTGCGATGCCTAATTTGCTGTTACAGCGACCATCTGGGTGCATTCCAAGGGAGATATGCATCCTCTGTGACTCCTTCTACTTCCCTTTCACAGTAATTACCCAGAGGACTGTGTAGCATGGAGGTAGCTAATGTCTCCTCCCCTACCTGCGCCCCACACAAAGACACATTCTGTTAAACTTTGCTGTGGGATACAGGGCTCTGGGATTTGACAGATTTAACACTGAATTGTTCAGAGTCCCAGAGCGCCACAGATGTTATCAACTCAAAAGTAATTGTCTAAGAAGAATGTTTTGAAACTGTTCTCTTACAGCTGATTGAAAGTGTCAGTCATATGTGCAGGGCTGAGAAATGCATCATATATTTTAGAAATAAAGCAGCTAAAATAAGACGATGGTCTCTGTTGTTTTAGAATGATATATTTCATTCTATTCTTTGATGTCAGAGTCAATATTTGCCCTCATTGTTGCCAAGCGCAATGCTACGGGGCGAAGCAGCAGCTATAGATGGTTCTAAGAAGTATCAGGTCATATTTGGCCAGAAAGCAATGAGAGGTCTGGCTGAGTGCCACGTACAGTAGGTGAGCCACAGAACGTGGGAAGGAGAAGCTGCATTTTGGCCTCCCTGATGGACCTGATGAACTGTTTGTTGTAGACCACAAACTTGACTGTAGTTCAGTGTGTTCTAGTGCATTTGTGCAAAGTGCGGTTATGGTGTGGTACCCAACACCGGTTGGCAGAGCCATCTGATAAATTTATGAGCCCCCTCATGACCCCACCAATGTATAAATAGCCTTTTAACACACAATTCAATGGGAAAGTTGTACTTTAGAATGATTTTACAGTAATATGGCTTCTTATAAGAGGTTTTCATATTTTTTGGAAGAGATTTTATCTGTTCATTCTGTTCTTCATCCTTTTGTAGGCTGAATAAGAGATGCACAATATATTAAACGATATTAGAGATTTTTTCATTTATTTGAAGTACGCTGTAAAAAACAAAAAAAACAATTTGTTGAGTCAACTTAAAATAATTTGTTACCCTGCAGCCTTAAGATTTGAAGTTCAGTCAACTCAAGTATGTTTAGTCAACTTAAGTTGTACTAAGTGAAAACATAGATATTTGAGTTGATTAAACAAACAATTTGGTTTGTTAAACTTAAAAGCTGGGCTTGTTACCCAGCTGTCTTCATATTTTATGTTGAATGAACTCAAATATCTAAGTTGTCACTTAGTACAACTTAACATTTTAAGTTGACTAAACTTAAAATTTTAAGGCAGCCGGGTAACAAACTATTTTAAGTTACATCAATAAAGTGTTTTTTTACAGTGTATGTTGCCAGATATTGCATACTTAATTGTACATTTCCATTTTTAAACCTTTAGATTACTTTTGCAGTCTCAAAGTGCATTTTTTAAACATAACATTATGCTATAATGTGTAAATTCACTTCTAGCATTTAGGTTTTAATCAATTTTAGTCATTTATTTTAATAATATTAATATTGGCAATGACACAAAAATAGTGACAATTTATCTTTATTGACTATTTGGCAGGTAAACCCATGCCCTCAATTTTTTAAGACACTGCAGTAAATATATTTTTGTTCATGGTTTGATAAGTTAACATGATTTAGTAGAATTGTGTGATCTTACCATGTACTCCATGTTTGAGGCAGGGGGGTACACTTGACCCCTCAGCTTATTATGTAGGTCAAGAATGAGTTGCATATCACTCTGCGAAATTGCTCTTTTGCCCCTTGACTTGGATTGCCACCACGCCTCATCCTTATCCATGTATTTTTCCAGGATGGCTTCTAAGTGGGTGGCATTGGGAATCACCATGGAGACCACAGTTTGGACAGTCACTAGCAGAACAAACCCACTAAATAAATCTTCATGTCCACACTTCATGCTTCCACAGCTGTCTGTTACAAAATCCAAAGTAGTATCTGTCCTCTGCCTGTGAAATCAAAATCAATTTTATGAGATCAAAATGACTAAAATGCACAGAAATGTATACTTTTTTTCAACTTGTACATGATATAACATGATGATTTGTGTGCATTTCATTTGCATGGATGCTGAAAAATAGATCAGTTCACACAAGCCTGACTGAAAAGTGCAGTTTCAGCATTTTCACTACTGAGCTGATTGTTTCTCAGTGGTCAAAGACTTGTGTACGCCTTTTGCCACACACTTGTAACATTTCATACGGTCGTGTCCTGTATTAAAACTAACCACACAAGTCTTTGAAGTCTGTAGCATCTTCAATATGAGTAACCCTAATGCTACCTTTAAAGAAATTATTATATAGACTTGCCCTTATAACACTTGTAGTAACCATCATATCATAAGACATATTTTAAAATAAACGTACCTTTTGCCGTGCCGCTGCTGAATGTTTATCTCAGATGCTGATTTGATGAAATACTTATTCTCTGCTGTTTTTGTATTTCAAATACACATGTCCACCTGTTTTCATCTGCTTTAAGTTTCTTTATGAATGACTCATCATGAGTCATTGCGCGGTAAAATAATGTATGTTCAACTGTTTCAATTTGTGAGGCTGCTTTTCTCATTTATAGTGAACTTTAAACCACGCCCACAACCACATCGACACACCCACAGCACAGAAGCTCATATACCGGTGAAAATATACGTATAAATACCGGCGCATTAGCCTGTGCTTCAGCTCTGCGTATCTAGTCAAAGTAAACAAAGATTTATGCTATTTTTATTTTTGTGTGTATGGTAGGTGGACCAAAAGCCCCTAAATTTATTCATTTTAACCTTGTGGGGGCATTTTTGGTACCCATAAGAAACTTTTTTTTTTTTTTTTTTTCAGAAAAATCCAGAAAGTTTTCTTTGAGGGTTAGGTTTACGGGATATAACAGTACATTGTATAGTTTGTAAAATCATTATCATCTATCTATCTTTCTATCTATCTATCTATCTTTCGAACAATGAACTGTACAGTATTATGATACTGTGTCATAGACCAAACAAACACTAGATGGCAGCATTGAGTGACTTTTTTTCAAGTCTTCACTATATGGATAAAAAGATTGAACTCCATGAACTCTGAATACTCTCCACAAACATGAAATTCGGGCTGAACATCTATATGGATTTATTTAAACATAACATAACTGATTTATCTTAAATTTAAAATGAGAAATTTAATTTATCACATAATAATCTGGCATTTCTGACAAAGTCATATAATATTTAATCCTGTAATCTCTTAAAGAAGTCATGGTGAAAAAAAAAAGAAGAAGAAGATACATCTTTAGTGTGAAAAAGAACAGTCATTTCAATGTATCTGTTGGCTAGGAGAGCCTTCAGCAGGCCCAGTTAATGTATGCAGTGGTTCTGACCTATATTTTGCTGAAGGAGCTGGGTTGTTATGTTTGTTATTTGGTGGTGGTGAGGGGGAGAGTCTTCCAGTTTCTTTCGGCTTACATCCATTGCCAATACTGATGGTCTGCAAGATTAAAAAAAAATAAGGGTGTGTTGTTTTTTTCTCTAAGCAAACATACTATTGGTCCAGTTTTCCTCATATTTCAGCTTAATCAACATACAGAAATGCTGAGAATGTTTTCACCAGATCAGTCTTGAACAGTGATCAGGAATATTTTCAGGTGTCTCAAAACTCTGATACTTGAGATCTGCAGATCTGATATTTTAATCAGAAACAGTGCAGAAATTTGTATATTAGAAGCTACATAAGTGGTAAACAAAACAAACATAACACAAAAAGTGGATAAGGAGCAACGCTGAAGATCGGTCCAGGAAAACGGGAATCATTTAGCTTTATAGACACACGTTTACACAATCAATAAAGGTCATGTTGTGCAGGAGCCTCTGAAAGACACTGAAACAATGAGCAACATGTGCCAGGAAAATCTTAGAAACATGTTTACAAATCAACACAACACATCTCTTGAATTCAAAGACACATCAGTGTATATTTGCAAAAGCAATATTTTAAATGCAGTGTCAACCTCAAGGTGCTGTACTCCAAAACAAATACTCACAAGTAGTAAATACTGCTTTATTAGGATATTTTACTGAGCTGAAATAAATAACCTCAGTGCAATATTTGCTATCCTGTGTGTAGGGAGATTTGAGGGCTATGTTGGGAATGAACAACAAATGTCAGTTAACAATCATCTCAATGAGCCACCAATTGAAAGAATAAATGAAAGAATGAAAGAATTTTTACAATATTCTGACACAAATAATGTATATAAAACAAATTTTTAGATTACACAGTCATTTAATAGCTTAGATGCACCTCCCGTCTTCCAGAGAACTATAAAACAAGGATGTGGAGTTGGGGAGAGGTCACAGTCTGAGGTCATGTAAGTCTAACCATAGCAACATTATGTAAAGCAATCAAATTCTGAGTAACAGTCCTAAAAATCCATTTATAATGGTTTTCCAATCTATATTGGTAAAAGCATCACACACAACAACATAAAATGTAACTCAACACTTGAAAATTTTACATGACCAAATAAAAATGTTGAAAATACATTCAACATTATCATTACAAAAACCTCAGAGTGGTTTTTGGTACTGCAAATACACAGACAGCTATAAAAACTCATTACGTCTTTTCACTACCAAAAAATAGCTTGAATGTTTTATGTCAAAGCACCTTGGAAAACCCCTGATGTAACAGACTTTTAAAAACTAAAGTAATAAATGTGCATAAAAGTGGAATATAAACATAGTTATACAGAGTGATCAGCACAGACTTGACTTGATCTGACCAGAAGAAAATATAGCTAATCTATCCATGAGCATCAATATGATGGCTGAATCGAAAACAGTCATGTTAAGATTGTATTAAAGGGATAGTTCACACAAAAATGTAATTCTGTCATTACTCGCCCTCTTGTCGTTCTAAACCTGTGAGACCGTCATTTATCTTCAAAACACAAATTAAGATATTTTTGATAAAAACCGAGAGCTTCTAACCCTGCATAGACAGCAATGACACATTCAGCACCTAGAAATGTAGTAAGGACATCATTAAAATAGTTCATGTGACATCAGCGGTTCAAGCGTAATGTTATGAAGCTACAAGAATACTTTTTTTGTGCAAAGAAAACTTGCTTGTAAATAAAGCAGAGCGGGCACTGAGGTTCAGTGTTAGAACGCTGGCTCCACGGAAGAGAAGAAATTGTTAATTTTTAAAATTGTTATTTTTGTTTTCGCTGCAAACAAAAACTATTCCTGTAGCTTCATAAAATTAAGGTGAAACCACTGATGTCACATGGACTATTTTAATGATGTCCTTACTACCTTTATGGGCCTTAAATGTGTCAGTTGCATTGCTGTCTATGCAGAGTCAGAAAGCTCTCAGATTTCATCAAAAATATCTTCTGAAGATGAACGACGGTCTTACGGGTTTGAAACGACGTGAGGGTGAGTAATTAATGACAGATTTTTCATTTCTAGGTGAACTATCCTTTTAACATTAGCACCATTTCTGGAATCGACAGTATCACGTTCACATATCACTGTAAAATGCATTCAATGGCATTAAAGGAACGGTTCGCCCAAAAATTGGTTGAAAATGTACTCATCTTCAGGCCATCCAAGATGTAGAAGAGTTTGTTTCTTCATCTTAACAGATTTGAAGAAATTTAGTATTACATCACTTGCTCTCCTTTGCAGTGAATGGGTGCTGTCAGAATGAGAGTCCAAACAGCTGATGAAAACATCACAATAGTCTATAAGTAATGCACACAACTCAAGTCCATCAATTACCACCTTGGAAAGTGAAAAGCTGCATGTTTATAAGAAACAAATCCATATTTAAGCCATTTTAACTAAAAACTGTTGCTTCTGTCAAGTCAATAACCCATAATAATACACTTCTTCCAGTGAAAACGTCCAACTCGTTTTGTCCTCTCACATCAAAATTCATTGAAATATATGTTTTACACCTGATCTGTACATATTTCTCTTCTTATTCAGACTCTGGTTCTGATTTTTTACTGTAGAAAGCAATATTTTGGATAGAGGACTCTTCTTTTAACTACAAGCAATGGTTTACAAATCTTAATGATGAATTTGTTTATTACAAATACAGGTTTTCACTTCACAAGATATTCATTGATGCAATGGAGTCCTGTGAATTACTTGTGAATTATTATGATGTTTTCATCAGCTGTTTGGACTCTCATTCTGATGGCACCCATTCACAACAGACGATCCATTGGTAGATAAGTGACGTAATGCTTAATTTCTCCAAATCTGTTCCAAGGAAGAAACAAACTCATCTACATCTTGATGGTGACTATAAAAAAATATATAATTTCTGATTAGTAATATGCATAGCTAAGAACTTAATTTGGACAAATTTCATGGAAATTTTCTCAATATTTAGATTTTTTTGCACACTTAGATTCAAAATGTTCAAATAGTTGTGTCTCGGCCAAATATTGTCCTATCCTAACAAACCATGCATCAATGAAAAGCTTATTTATATCTTATATATATCAAAATTGACCCTTATGGCTGGTTTTGTGGTTCAGGGTCACATATTACAAACAGCTTATTTAAACCAGTACATGAAGTTTGAGTTGATGACGGGAAAGCACATGTTGTTGCTACATGAACCTCCGTAGTTTGGAGGACAGGCTGAGCATGGCACACCAACTCTGTAAGGTGCCTCACCAATCCAATTGCCCCTGAAAAATACGACTGTTTTAAAAATATACCACAAAGACAAGCATGCATAACACCATAGTCATGTGCTGGCATTATCAGAATGAGAATGGTACACTCTGTGCTCTTGTTGGGTGTAAGATCTGGCTAGAGTTGCATTAAAAGATAAAAACATGACTAACTTTGGAGAATAATTGCAGACCAAGTACGTTGCCTCCCTCCACACGGCGCCCCACACTACCATATTGTAACAAGTTTGGATGGCACATCCAACTCTGTTTGATGACGCCCACACCATCTGTAACATTCAGAGAGCGTTAGACGTTTTACTGTTTGCTTAATCTGAATTATGACTTGCAACCAAACTCACTTGCGTGTAATGTGTGCACATGGGTCCATAACAGCGCATCGGGCAGTGGGGATTGCAGTCACGTGGGTACGGAAACACATAATCTCTGACCTCATCATACCAAGGTTTAACCAGCTGAAGAATGGAGCGGTAACTGGCGGAAGCAAAAACAATTTAGATGCAATTTAGAAAATGAAAAAGAAAAAAAAAAGCCTTATCCACTGGACTGCATCCAAAACACGAAATTCTGGTCTGGCCCATTGCCTTGAGTCTTGTTCATTGTTTGTAATTGGATAATGCTGCCAAAGCAATATGTCAAGCCATTAAATGAGCACAATTCTTCTTTATTCTAAGAATAATAAAGATCTGAGAGGTTGTTCTATCAATAGCAAACAACTGTTCACCTGCAAGACTTACTTGCCAGTTCGGACTGAGAGATTTTGACCCAGATATCGGAGAAGGTAAGGAGGCCCGTGTTCCCAAATACAGGTGGCTGCCCAAGCTTCTGCTGACCTGGCCAGGCCTTCATCCCAAAGCTAAAACAATATAACAACAGAGGTAATTGTGTGAAGTAAAACTTAAATTGTTATTTTACAATTTTTACACCTGAAGGAAGGAAATCATACCCATGTCATAAAACAGCATTTTATCAAGGCAGGCAGTGTGACTGTAAAATTCTGTGTACAATAAATAAGCAAGTATTTTGTATCTTTTAAACTCAAACGCAAATATATCAGTTGGATTAAATGGGATATTAGAATAGACTTTTATCATATTTTATTGTATCCAGCAGGAGGAGCTGTCGAATGATTTAAATGCAGTACCGCATGTCAATCTAGTCGGCTTTTTGTAGTTTTGCTATTAAGAGGTAAAATTATGGATAAAAGATGGAAAAGATGAGAGGGATGAGTTGGTTGCTTACCATGTACTCCATGTTGGCTGCAGGTGGGAAAACATTCGCTCGCACCTGGTTGTGATAGTCCAGAATAGCTATCATGTCACCTTGCGAAATGTACCGTTTTCGCCTTGATTTGGGCATGGATGCTAATCCGTCATTCTCCATTTCCGATTTATCAATGGTGATATTGGTTCCGGTGAGCGTTTCAGTCGCATTTTTGATAATCCAAGCGCTCGCATCACTGGCTATGAATAGAAGCAGCAAGTCGGTAAAAAAGTTGATGCTCTTCATCCCTCTTTGGTAAATAATCTGTGATTATCTGCAAATAAAATAATAATCATGAACATTTGCATCTCAAAATGAAATATAATTCAGACAAAGAGTGACAAACATGATATTTGAAATATATAAAATGTCATTTAAAGTATATAAACAGTTTATGTAGGTGTATATAAGTTTCCTGCATCAACATCGTACCGTTAAGTGTTCGTATCTGTTTGAGTGTGCGGTGCCGGTGAAGCAGCAGCTCCGTTAGTCTCAGTTATCCTGATGGAGATCTCTCATCCTGTCCACTGCTGCCTCTGGCTTTTATACTGTGCTGCTGTGATCAGGAGGCAAGCGCAAGGTGCTCTGCTACCCGCCGGTTACCTGAACAGGGCATGTTTCCAGCCAGCATACTATCTCACACTCTTTGTACTGATTTAATAGTAGAAATAGTGGAAAGTCTATCTCTAGTGTCCTGAACAACCTGTGTTTTTTATTTTTAGGAACACTGCTGCTTAGCTACGAAATACATAAATGGGCAAAAAAATATTTTTTTTATGAATAGAAATATTTTTTATTAGCTTACTTACAGACCTTAATCAGGTTAGACGCCATATTGAATTCGACGCGGATGCAAAACAGCTGTGAGAAATAACCGATCATGTAATTTCACAGCACACACGTTTTTAAACTTGTAATAAAAGTAGTTATAGCCATGCTTGTTATTATAGACTACCATGTTGTACTAGATGCAGTTTTGTCTTCCTAAAAATGGCAAATGTCAACATGTAAACATATGGCATAACCATTCTTTGTGGAGATTAAAACGTCTTGTTTTGTTTTTGTATTTTTTTTAATGGACATAATTAACCTTTCTCAGTGTAGTTAAGAGCTTAGGTGTGGAAAGTCATTAGGTTTTTGTATTATATATGTTTTTTCCTCTTCTTATTCGTTATACACTTGTTCAGTGTTTGAGTCCAAAGAGCCCATTTGCCAGCATGTGTGTAAAGCCAAGTTAAGAAGCCCTTCAGAGGCATATCGTTTTCTTTGGCAGGTGGAAGCTGAGTAAGAGCAACGTGACGCACATATGACCCCACTCCCCCTTCAACTCTCCTCCCTTCTTCCGCTGAACTGTGAAGTTGCACGTTTTCTTGGAATTGAGTGTTACTGCTTATGCATTCTTCGGTCCAGAAGCGAGATGTTTCTTATGTCCAAACAGTAATTAGCCCTAAGTTAGAAGTTTAGCTTTTGGGATAAATTGTATATTAAGAAAATGTCTGACATTATATCATGTCTTTGCAACTTTTTCAGTGGGTCTTCTCTCTACTGGGCCTAATAATGGTTTGTTTGTTTAAAAAATAAACCTTTCTAGGGACTTTAATTTCTCAAAAAATGTTCCTGGAGGGCCACTGTCCTGTAGAATTTAGCTCCAAAATTAAACATCCCTGAACCAGCTAATATCAAGGTCTTTAAGACTCACTAGAAACTTCTAGGCAAGTGTGCTGGAGCTTGTTGAAGCTAAACTCTGCATAACGTTGGCCCACTAGGAGCAGGATTAGACGCCCGTGAAATAAACCAATAATAATATGAGTGGATTATACCTTGATTGGAACCCCCTCTTAACAATATTTTTCAGTTTTGCAGAAAGATTGTATATACTGTGTGGGACAAAAAGTGTATAAAGGAACAGAAAAATAAAGTAACTGGAAACTGCATAGTATTTGTGCAAAGGTAAGAAAATGATAAAACCGTATGCAAGATCGGGAGTCTTATGGATTTCCTTACACCTGTGCACAGTATCAAATTTTAATGGAGGAACCATTCAGACTGTTTTTGAGTTTAAGAATACATTTTGCACAGACTGAGCTTTAGCAGTAGTGAAATGATATGAAAATCCCAGCTTTTGCAGTTTTTTACATCGTATTATGCTGATTAAATTCATTCTTACGTAATGAATTAATATTTGATCATTTTACAATGCACATTCAAATTTAGTAGACAACTATTGTTTAGCTATAACTGAAGAGTAAGAGAAAAAAAAAAAAAGGTCTACTGCCAAACCGTCCATATTCTTGCTGAGCGTTTGTGTGCTCCACCCAATGATGTTCTTGCAAACTGGCAGCTCATAGTCACAGAATAACGACTTTATTACCCTGTGCTCTGTTTAGGAGGTAAATACTCTCCCAGTGAAACTGCCAAATGAAAAACCTGTAATCAGAGGACCGTTTTGCTAAAGCCAATGGCTTCTATATATAACTGTTGTTTATATTCCTTAAAACATTATTTGCACAAACTTATTTAAATGACTTTTATTCTCCGAGTTCTCCAGCAATAAAAACTCTCAGTCTTGGTCAAATGATTCATCACAGTTCATTCAATAGCCTATTGAAATGTAGAACATTTTTGGCTAGGAAATGTAAAAAATAATAATAATGACAAGAAACACACTATTGAATAATTCATTAGGGAGCCATGAAAATCTCAAACAGGAACATTGTGTTCATTAACCTTCTCTTATAGTAGAAGGTGAATGAAATACCAGGCTGTATTTGTTCCTTGCCATCACTAAACAGTCCATATAAATTGACATTTACTGTCAGGTCACTTTTTGTAGTAACAAGTTGTCCTTGGCCTTTTTCTTAATAAAGAATGCTGTGAATGAAATGCATTTGCAAACATACAGTTCAAAAGTTTGGGATTATAATAAAATGTTTCTGACCACATTTGTTTGAACAAAAATACCATAAAACGTTAATACTGTGAAATAGTTTGACAATGTAAAATATCTGTCTTCAATTCTAATATATTTTAAAGGCGCCATGAACTGCTTTGCACTTTTTGAATGAACTTTTTTGTTATTTTGTATTGTTCTCTGAGGTTCACTTGTTATTAAGATTTTAACATCAGAAATACATTGTAATTTTTAAGTAATAGGCTATTTTTTGTTCCGGTTTGACCCCCCTCATCGTAACGCTTTGTTTGAATAGATGTGGCGGATTGTAGACTCGGAAGTAAACTTCCACTGCTATGATTGGCTAACAGTTGTGTATGACAGCCTACATACACTGACCAAAATTATAAACGCAACACTTTTGTTTTTGTCCCCATTTTCATGACTTAAAGATCTAAGACTTTTTCTATGTACACAAAATGCCTATTTCTCTCAAATATTGTTCACAAATCTGTCTAAATCTGTGTTAGTGAGCACTTCTCCTTTGCCAAGATAATCCATCCACCTCACAGGTGTGGCATATCAAGATGCTGATTAGACAGCATGATTATTGCACATCCAACATCTTCACCTCCAAGATCGTCTGAGACCAGCCATCCGGACAGCAGCTGCAACAATCGGTTTGGATAACCAAAGAATTTCTGCACAAACTGTCAGAAACCGTCTCAGGGAAGCTCATCTGCATACTCGTTGTCTTCATCGGGGTCTCGACCAGTTCGTCGTCGTAACCGACTTGAGTGGGCAAATGCTCACATTCGATGACATCTGGCACTTTGGAGAGGTGTTCTCTTCATGGATGAATCCAGGTTTTCACTGTACAAGGCAGATGGCAGACAGCGTGCATGGCGTCGTGTGGGTGAGCGGTTTGCTGATGTCAACGTTGTGGAACGAGATCCTGAGGCCCATTGTTGTGCCATTCATCCACGACCATCACCTCATGTTGCAGCATGATAATGCACGGCCCCATGTTGCAAGGATCGGTACACAATTCTTGGAAGCTGAAAACATCCCAGTTCTTGCATGGCCAGCATACTCACCGGATATGTCACCCATTGAGCATGTTTGGGATGCTCTGGATCAGCGTATATAACAGCATGTTCCAGTTCCTGCCAATATCCAGCAACTTCACACAGCCATTGAAGAGGAGTGGACCAACATTCCACAGGCCACAATCCACAACCTGATCAACTCTATGCAAAGGAGATGTGTTGCACTGCGTGAGGCAAATGGTGGTCACACCACTGGTTTTCGGACCCCCCCAATACAGTAAAACTGCACATTTTAGAGTGCCCTTTTGTTGTGGCCAGCCTAAGGCACACCTGTGCAATAATCATGCTGTCTAATCAGCTTTTTGATATGCCACACCTGTGAGGTGGATGGATTATCTCGGCAAAGGAGGAAGTGCTCACTAACACAGATTTAGACAGATTTGTGAACAATATTTGAGAGAAATAGGCCTTTTGTGTACGTAGAAAAAGTCTTAGATCTTTGAGTTCAGCTCATGAAAAATGGGGGCAAAAACAAAAGTGTTGCATTTATAATTTTGGTCAGTGTACTTCACAGATGGACGCTACTGAGATTTAGGTTAAAAAAACATAAATACTCAGGACATATCAAATAATCTGTAATAACAGACAAAGAAATAGTGACCGCGTTATAAAAACAGTTACTCACACATTACTGTAGGATCCATTATAGTTGGCACAGCATTGTCTTTTAGTTTCAATCTTTCTAAAAATCCTTTGGCAAATTGTGCCTTGTTTGTAAACGAATCTGAGATAAAATGAAGTGAACAAAAGACCTTCAGTTCTTACTGATGCAAACTGAAACTTCATTAAAATAGTTCATCAACTTTTTCCTAATTTTGGGATCAGAAGGAAGACAATGCAAAGACTGTGTTTTTCCACAACTTGGCACTGCACAGCGTTGTCTTCAGAGCAATCTTTTTCGTTTGATTTCTGTGTAGACCTGCGTTTGCCTCTCTCGTTATTTACCTACTACGTGCACGAATCGGTGAGCAGAGCTAAACAGGTAGTGATGTAAAAGCAGGTGTTGATCTTCTTCGATGGAGGTTCTGTTTAGCCACACTATTACATTCCACAACCTGTCATTTTGGCAGGCTGACTTTAATATAAGCTGTTTTTAGGCTAAGCTTTAAGTTATGAAATCTATGGGACAGTTTTGTAGAACAATGACCTCTTATTTGTCAAAAGATCAAGGGAATTTTGATTTCTCAATTCATGACCCCTTTAAAATGAAATTTAATCCTGTGATGTCTTCATTGTCTCGTGATCCTTCAGAAATCACTTTGTTATGCTATTTTGTTGCTCTTTTTTCAGGATTCTTTGATGGATGGAAAGTTCAAAATAATTAGTTTGAAAAGTAGTGTATATTTGAAAGTTACATTGACCCTACAAGCAGTTTGGAAACTAATTGATAGATGGACCTTCTGTGACCCAAAAAACTCATTTGCATCACAGAATGATTTACATATTTCTTCTGTAAAACATCTGTCACATGATTGAATAACTTGTGGGAAAAATGCTAATAAAAACAGGTCAGTTGAACAAGTCATTATCAAAGACAAATTTACAACTTCTTTTGTTAAGAAATATGTCTCACTAAAATATAACTGCAATATGTTTTTTTTTTTGAGAAAAATGAAAGATCATCCAAAATACATTTATTTCTTCAGAGAATTTGGTGTTGAGACCAAGTGTTGTTTGATCTGGTAAACAAGAATATATTATTAAGTCATCTTCAGAATGACTTCATATTTATCAAGTTTTTGAGTATTTGTACATAAATACATCAATATGGTACTATACACAACACATACTATTATAGGCCAGGGCTAAAACATTTTATTTCATGCAATATGTAACAGTGCATTGGGTTCTGGGCACTGAAAACCTGAACTGTCCATCCAGGGGAGCTGTCACTACAATAAATGTAATGTAAAATGCTTTGGAAAAAAGGACAGTCTTGAAAGCTTGTGATGAAAAACATTTAACTAAAAAAAGCATTTGTCAACGTGCACTCAAAGAGTGTGTCAGCCATGGCAAGCAATCTTGTGTGTATGATATGTGCTTAATCAAATACATCTCCGTGTTCTTTGAATAGTCTTATGTTGCCGAATGTCAAAACGTCTCTGACATCATTTCTTGCCTCATTGTTTACTTGCTAACAGTTGTGTTCAGAATAGACTCAGAGAAACTAGCCCAATGATTATGATACAAGGCAGATTCTAGTAACAATTAAATCCTTACTTTCATGTTATTGATTTAAGATTATGTCAGAATAGGGAGGGGGAAAAAGCCCCTGAGGGAACCTCCAAGCACAACAACTCTCTCAGTACTCCATAAAAGCACTGGACTAAGCTTGGATATGAAAAAAAATTGATTGAAGACCTCACTTACTATCATGAGTCACTGAACAGAATTTTCTGGAGCACAAAGAGAACAAACCTCTAATGCACTTACTTAAACTGCTGCGCTGTTCATAGGAAGATCATATCATCATTGTAATGTAGTGTGTAGACTTTTTTGGCTGTTTATTAATGTGTGCGATTTATGAGCACTGTAATAAAAACAATTGTATTTCAAATGGAGCACATTAATGTCTGTAACTAGGGTTAAAGCTCACTATTGGGAGATCACCCAAACACAGCCTTGAGTCTCTACGACGAAATTCATTAACACTAATATATTTCCTTTAAAAGAGCCACGGTTCAGTGTATTTGGCTCAGCCTAATGCTGTGATTAACTGTCCGTTTCTGAGTCCACATGTAGTCCTTGATTTACTTACAGCTGAAGCTGATATCAGTGGTGGACCTCAGGATCAGCTGACATTTTGTGACCACCATGATGCAGTGCAGTGTTTTTCTCATCAGGATTTTAATGGCGAATGATTTATAAGATGACCCAAAACTTCCCACCATAGATGAATCTCACACAATCTACAAAAAAGTAATTAAAACCACATGTGGGAATCTATAATCAAATGAAGAAATCTAAATATAGTGTGGTTTTTATAGCAATAAATGCTTATTTTGTGGCTTGGCAATCTTGTGTCTTTGGCAAGACACAGATAATGGAGATCTAACAGTGTGGAAAAGGATTTCACACATCAGATGTATTTACAGGACTTTCCCTGTAAACTCAATGACCCCGAGTGCATCTATTTACCACAGATATATCGACCAAACTGAAAAACAGCATCTGTGCTACTTTCTTTTAAATACTGAATATTTGTAAAATTGTACATTCCCAATCACATTCCTGTTGGGAAAAGAAATTAAAAACAAATAAAACAGTACATGAAATAGTAAATCTGAATTCACAGTATTCATAATACAGGCAAAAAAAAAAAATCTTTTGAAACCCTTTCTTCAGAAAGTCTTTAATATCCCATGATGCCAACGGAGAGGATTTGTGAATGGCAGTGAAGTGTGGCAAATGATGCTGGGAGGTCACATGACAATAGGTGTGTTTCCATTATAGATTTGTGCAAAACTTTGGGATATTTTATACATTTTGAGAAAAAAACACAATGATGCAAAATGATGGTGTGTCCATTAACCGATGATATGTGACTTAAACGTCATTGTTTCCTCTCTCGATAAGTCATGACGACCGGTTTATGGTACATTTATAAACAGTTGAGGTCAAAAGTTTACATACATCTTGCAGAATCTACAAAATGTTAATTATTTGACCAAAATAATTGGGATCATACAAAATGCATATTATTGTTTTTTTAGTACTGACCTGAAGATATTTCACATAACGGATAACTGTTTACATACAGTCCACAAGAGAAAATAATAGTTTATATTTATAAAAATGACCCCATTCGAAAGTTTATATACACTGGATTCTTAATACTGTGTTTTTACCTGAATGATCCACAGTTGTTTCCAACAATGATTTTAAGATCCATCTTTTCAAACTGAGGACAACTGAGGGACTCATATGCAACTATCACAGAAGGTTCAAACGCTCAGTGTTGCTTCAGAAGAAAACCCAATGCATTAAGAGCCAGCTGGTGAAAACATTTTTAATTAATTATTATTATTTTTTTTTTAACTAAATTTTTTTTTGGCATTTTTGCCTTTATTGTGACAGGACAGATCAGACTTGACAGGAAGTGAAGTGGGAGAGAGGGGGGAGGGGTGGGATCGGGAAAGTCCTCGAACCGGGATTCGAACACGGGAGGCCCCGAGCGCAACAGCGCTGTATGTCGGCGAGCTGTCGAAGGACAAAAAATATGATATTTAGGCAAAAGAATAAAAATGTACACATCTTCATTCTGTTCAAAAGTTTACACCCCTGGCTCTTAATGCATCGTTTTTCCTTCTGAAGCATCAGTGAACATTTGTACCTTCTGTAATAGTTGCAGTCTGAGTTTCAGTTGTCCTCAGTGTGAAAAGATGGATCTCATAATCATACAGTTATTGTTGGAAAGCGTTCATATATACAAAAATGCTGAAAAACCAGAATTTGTGGGACCTGAAGGATTTTTCTGAATAACAGCCGACGGTTTAACTGTTCAGGACAAACAAAGGACTCATAGTCGGCGCCGATAGCCTTGTGGGCAGTGCATCGACATACAGCACCGTCCTCGAAGACCTTTCCCAATCCTGCCCCCTTCTCTCTCTCCCACTTTGCTTCCTGTCAACTATGATCTGTCCTGTCATAATAAAGGCAAAAAGGCCAAAAATAAATATATATATATATAAAAAAAATCAACTCTATCTACTTTTGAACGGGGTCAATTTTATAAATTCAACTATTATTTTCTCTTTTGGACAATTTTTAAACGTTTTTTATTTGAAATATCCTATTAAGGTCAGTACTAAATAAAAAATAACATGCTTTTTGTATGATCCCTCTTATTTTGATCAAATAAGTAACATTTTGCAGATTCTGCAAGATTCTGATCTTGTGACTTTTATGTATGCCAAGTGAGCTGTAAATGCGGGAAAAACAGTTTCTGTTGCAGTTTTGCAAAATATTCCTTTTACGAATTGTCTGCAAAACCACCTCATGCAAGCGTAAGAACTTTTTTGCATTTCCACTGGCCGTATTTTCAAATTGCAAAATTTTCAAATTTGCGAAATTTAAAGGGTAATGGAAACGTAGCTAGTGACAACACAACAAATGTAGTACATCCAGAATAGGCTACTAGACATGGCCACAAAGTAATTACTTAATCCATAAAAGTACCTACTCAGAGAATATGCGACACAGTCGCTGACTTTATGAGTGAGTCGTTGAGTCATTCACTCAACCAATATGTTCAAAACGCTGATTCATTCAGAAATGAAACAAGTGAGTAGTTGAATCATTTGTTGTGATCGAATGATTATAGCTGTGTCCTAATTTCAAGGCTGCATTTAAGACCAACTTCATCCCAGCGGCTCAACCAAGGCCTTGAAGAATACAACAGATGGATCCTTCGTGGCTCAAACTATCCCAAGATTCACTGCACACAGGTGACAACAGGATTTGTTTTATTTAATAGAATGTGCATAAGTAGACAAAGTGAACATATTTAGATGCATTTGTAAACCCTGTTTTTTTTTTTCAGACTGTTGAATATAACTTTTCAAAACTATGAGCAGTCCTATGTGGGCTAGACTGACCCATTTAACAATGCTTGATTCAGCCTTCACGGCTTTCGAAGGTGTGGATTTGAAGTTTCGAGGATTTAGCTTCTCAATTGAGACGCAGATATTGTGACATTGGTGTAATATTGCTTACATACAATTCTCGAGTTCCTCTGCCCATCCAGTCCTGATGGTTAATAGTAAACGATCTTAGCTTGCTGTCCTCAACAGAGGCTTGATCCTGAGGCTCAGCTTGAGCTCCGAGTTCAATCCTCCCCATTGCGGTACTGCATAGAGGGAGAATAACAGAAATATAGGAGGAGGAGATGGGAAGGTGGAGGGATGCCGAAAGAATTAACGCTGGGATGGAGCAATGAGAGTGCTGCTTATATAGGCTCGTAATGATGATTGACAGAACTGAATGATTAGGCTCCTCCCGAACCTATGTTTGGAACTACATTATGTCAGAAGAAATGGAATAATTGAATCACAGTCTGTGTTAAATGCAAATCTCTTTAGGGAAACTACTGACCGAGTATGTCAAAAAGAACATCAAAACACGCAAACATACAAAAAAAATAAAAAATACTAATGTACATTAAAAAGACATTTAGGACTAGTATTTGGTGCTGTTCTGGCTAGAGCACTGCACGGTAGAAACCAAAGCACTTTAAATAAATGTGAATTATAGTGTGCAGTGTGGAATAACGCACAAACTAATGTTGAATGTTGTAAAAAGTCATGTTGCATCAAAGGGAATTTTAATGTGGTCTAGACCGAATGGAACAGGAGCTGTATTTTTTGCAGTGATTAAAGTGATGGTGCACTGGGCTGGTCAGTTGTCTGGTTTAGACAGGAAGCTGCAATGGCCCACATTTTCAGTGAAGGAGGAACATATGGACACTTGTTTTAAGTCTTACATTCATTACAACACCATATTTTCACCAAAATGAGATGTCTTCAGCAATCAATGCTAAAGCATTGCTTCAGAAGAATTGCTTTGGATCACAGCCAAATGCATTACTGTAAATACAAATATCCAGAATCTTGAAATACATCATAACAAAGGGTTATACTGTAGCGATGAATTTCAATGAGGGCATAGTAACTGTATGTCTGTGTGCGTGTGTAACAATTCTTTCTGCATTCCAACATCTTTTTTCTTTCTCAATTCACATGTATGCCAGAAAAGAAAACAGCTCTTAGTACCATATATAGAATTACACTACAAAAATAGAACCAACAGACGGCATTTACAAATATTCAAACTATTAACGTAGAAGATTATTACTTGGCGATATCATCACCCACCGCTACAACTGTTTATAGGAATGACACAATATGATGACATGCAAAACCTATAAAATGAAACTATGGCTAAAATCTATATTACAAATGAGCAATAAAATTTCACACTCATGCGTCACAGCATCAATGAAAGGAGAGGGTAACAGCCAACCTTTGCTTTTAAAAAAAAGCCTCGTTTTAACAATAACAGCTGACATAATGGCAAGAGCTCATGTTGTACTGGTTGAAATCATAGTTTCGAAAAAGAAATGATGTCATGCAATCTTGTTTTTCAAGCTGATACAAGTGGTACGATAAGGAGCAGCAGAGCAAATGTATTCGTCCACCTGAACAACGCAGTAAATCAGCACAACAGCAATTTATGACTACACTTCCCAACCATATTTCTTTTTATCTTTGTGTTGTATATAATTATGGTAGCATTATGCAGTTCTATTGTACTTTTCATGCACATGATGAATTATTTGGCCGAATGGATGCTGACCAACTTTATAGAGCAACAACTCAAAGACCAGCGACAGAGAAATAGTATTTTATATGTCCTGTTGTATTTGTAGTCATACGTTACATGTGTGTTCTTACTCACTTACATGGAATACAGCAAATTTTACTTTCACACATGACAAAGTCCATGCCAGCTGTAAAGTATCAATTATATTGTTTTTGCAGGGAAAGAAAAAGCTGAGGACTGTTTTTCTGCGATATTTGAGTACCCAATCTTTGACGTCTTGTCCTTGATGAGGGGTTACATATGAGCTTCGGTGGGTTGCTGGGGAAAATCCACTGCAATATGGCATGTAAAATTGTCCTGGTATGTCTTGATAACCTGTCTGTTATGCAGTGGAAAATAAACACATTTTAAATGCGCGTTCTGCAGAGATATTTATTTAGGCACCAAGGAACGCAGGCCCTTTGTTTTTGGTGTCTCCTACAAAGACTCGTTTTGATAGAGAGTGCACTGATGGCTTTATCTATAAGAATATAGTTTGGCTTTGCAATGCCCTCTGGGAAATACTGGCAGCCCTGGTTTTGTCTTTGTTCCATCTAAGTGCTTAGCAAGTGTTATTGTTGGCTTGCAGTTCCGTTTCCCTCCCGTTTGAGGCCTGAGCTCTCTGCAGTGCCCCCAAACAAATACTGAGGGCTCAGCCTTTGTGAGAACCACCATGAACTACTGCCTAGAGAGGCACGAAACAGGTCTTACATGACCAGCTGGTCTGCTTTATTTTGTCAGGTGGCCATGAATATAAGAAAAATATTGTATTGGATAACCGTGTTGCCAACTGTTGGATAGCTATGATGCAACCGAATTAGCTCCTGCTGTGAACATTCGTGTAAGCCAACGCCATTTTGCAAGTGTTTAGAAATTATCATGTTTGGTTTATGACGCAAGGAAGAATCATTCAACTGTTCTGTTGTAACCACACACAAACACACACACACAACTCTGGTTAGAACAAAATAGAGATATGACTATTGGACAACACAATGTTCTTATCCAAAAATAGACTTAATTTAATTTATTCTCTGTTGCTTAACCTATCAGCTTAAGGTATAAGAACTTGCTCTTTTTTGGGAGTGGTTCTGTCTCTGTATGTTTATTTAAACACAGCTGCTGTTTGGGGGGAAAGACACTGACATCATAACCATGTTTGCCCAAATGGACCCGTCGAGAGGCCTATTTCACGTAATATAATTTTTCAAAAAGATTGGAACAGTCATTCAGACATGGCAATAAACCGAATGTGTATTTAGAACCAATGGCTGCGTCCAAAATGAGGCATAAGAGAGTAAATCTGTATTTATAGATTTTCATACCTCATAAAAGAGATG
Source organism: Labeo calbasu (assembly GCA_019740295.1). Taxonomy (NCBI): domain Eukaryota; kingdom Metazoa; phylum Chordata; class Actinopteri; order Cypriniformes; family Cyprinidae; genus Labeo; species Labeo calbasu. The sequence goes on from JAHKKF010538562.1 coordinate 29,633, forward strand.
TACTGTAACAAGATGTTTTAAGTGTGTTCCACACACAATAGGAAATTTACCAAGCACACACTGACATCTTGTGGTGTGTTACGGTAAAATGTCCTGTTGGGTTCTGGGGGTTTTATTTTTTGTATTTTATTCACTTATGTCGTGTGTTTATGTGGTTACAAGTGAATTGCCAATTTTTGTATATCTGTGCTTTATTGTTACTTTATTCTTTGTTGGTGCTGCAAACCAATAAACATACGTGGGGGAAATAGTTTGTCTTTTTCTTAGGCCATAAAGCATAGGCTATTTTATTGTTTTTAGCAATAAAATAACTGACGTAAAACAACTCACGTCACTCACATTTTAGATTAATAAAGATTCACTTAATTGTAGATTCACATATTAATAGGCTATTATAGCCAGACATATTTCATATTATGAACGTCGCACTTGTCACAGAACTAATTTTTACCGATCTCTAGATTAAATAATTTAGCCTTTGAACAAGGACATGCTTGCGTAGAAACATGATGGATAGACACCAGGGGTCACTATTGGCATTCGTTTTTCTCAAACACATTGTAAGATTCATTTCATACTCATTCACAACACCTGTTACTAAGAATAATTCTAAATGTTAGTATTAGGACGCGTCAGAAAATACAATAGCATTCTGTTGGGTAAATCAAGTAAAAATGTAGCCACACTTTAGTCTGGAGACCAATTCTCACTGTTAACTAATCGTGAACTATGACCTTTTCCTCAATAAACTCTTCATTTGCTGCTTATGAATAGTTAGTAAGGTAGTTGTTAGTTTTAGGTAGGCTTATGGGGAAGGGTTAAGGGATCTAAAATATGGTCATGCAGAATAAGTACTAACAAACAGCCAATATACTAGTAATAAGCATGATACATAAAAGTGATGTTTTAGCAGAAAGGTTATGTTACCAAAAATGTATATTATTAAATTAAAATTAATTTCTAACCCATAATGATGATTTTAATAATGATACATTATGAAAACTGACAAGTATCACCCAAGTCTATCAGCTAAGCTTAGCTTTAGTTAAGTAACTTACCACAGTGGTAGGCTATGTACTTCTGCAATCATTGTTTTAGCATTGTTGTAAAATACTGTCCACATGGATCAGTGTTTCTATTCTGAGGCCTGATGACGTCCTTTGTCACCTTTTGCATGGCACAAGTTCATTCATCTTTCAGCAAGTCAGTGTCTGACATCATCTCAGAGTTCAGTCTATACAGAAACTGCAGTCTGCAGGGCAACATATACTGCTGAAATGTGTTCAGATGGCGCACATGGGTCTTGGCAGTTCTGTAGACTTTGATGCCGCAGAGAAATGATACATTTTCAGGATCTAATTTTAGTTATAAGAGCATAGTGGCCAATCATTACCACCACTAAAGCTGACATAAATCCACAAGGGACAAACGTGGCAACATCTGATCATGAGAGTGGCCGGCTATTTTGTTGTGACAACATTACCACTGTTTTCTTTACTAGTTACAATGAAATGGCACAAGCTATGGCCAAGGTAAGCTGCATAATTATAGCCTTAATTGTGGACTAAACTGGTCTGACTGCTGGAGGGAGAATTTAGAAACAATAAAAGTCTATGCCAGATCCATAAATCTCAAGGTCCTCTTGCAGTCCATTTTGTCACAACAAAATTTATTATGAAATTTGCTCAACATAGCTGTCAACAAAGTGATATCAGGGCTTTGCTACATAAGCTAGGATATGTTTGACTGCTCTGTTTACAATTGTTTCTATCTATCTATCTATCTATCTATCTATCTATCTATCTATCTATCTATCTATCTATCTATCTATCTATCTATCTGTCTGTCTGTCTATCCACAGTCAACAAAGTTGACATGTAAACACTATTGCTAAATTGTACAAAACGCAGAAATATCGTATAATAATAATAATAAATTAAACAGATAATAAGATTCAAAGGGAATTAATGTAGATATTTAGAACATATTAAGAACAGGATATTTAGAAAATATGACTATGTGAATCAAAATCTAAAACTCAAAAAAATCCGCCCACCCATAATGTGAAACGATGTGAATGTGGTACAACGCGAGGGCGGGCTTGTAGTACTGACGTCATCAGCTGGGTGTCTCTCGCCCGGCTTTGGGCTCCTGTCTCCTCTCTCTCTCCCTCCCTGTGAAGCGAACAGGGGGGAGAGGATCATAAAAAAAGCCAGGAACGGCGACAGTGACAGCGCCTGCGGCTCCGGCGCCTGTGCGCGATCCTCCCTCTCACTCACCGCCAACACTCGCACCAAATGCGCGCTCACCCATCTCCACCAGACACCACCGCATCACACCACTGCGCCCGCGGTCTGAAATTTACCCCCCTTTACTGTTGCAGTTGTTGAGCATCCGACATACGAGCAACCGTCTAGACGCGAGCACTTTCATTTCAACCCTTCATCTGAATGACGGGCGGACGGTTCGACTTCGACGATGGCGGCACTTTCTGCGGTGGATGGGAGGACGGAAAAGCCCACGGACACGGCATCTGCACCGGCCCCAAGGGCCAGGGCGAATACTCCGGGTCCTGGTCCAACGGGTTTGAGGTAGTCGGGGTGTACACCTGGCCCAGTGGAAATACATACAAGGGCTACTGGGCGCAGGGAAAACGGCACGGGCTCGGCGTGGAGTCCAAGGGGAGGTGGCTATACCGCGGGGAGTGGAGTCACGGATTTAAGGGTCGGTATGGGGTTCGCCAGAGTCTCAATACACCTGCCAGGTATGAAGGCACATGGAGTAATGGACTGCAAGATGGATATGGGGTCGAGACATACGGAGATGGGGGTGAGTTCAGCTAAACATCACTTGACCTATTTAATGTTCTTTAAAGTCTTGCGTGTATGTGATGCTGCAGCCGCTGCATGCCGACTGAAATCAGGTCTCTGTTTTGTAATATATCATTATAAAACTAATGCCTGTGTAGTATGGTATAATAAGGATTCTGATTTTCTTCCATTTTGGCGTAAGATCAAACAGGATTGCGTCTTGAAGTGCCTGCAGTTATTGCTAGTGCCTAGATTTTGCCCCTAAATCATGGTCTACAGATTTATGAAGCAGTTTGTCCATGCAGTTGAGTTGATGTATGGCAGATAACTGGACTGGTCAGCAGAAGTTGCTCACAGAGGTCATGGCTAATAATAGTTGCATCTGCAACATGTCAAATCAAAGCTCTTCTAGCAGACTAGTAGACCAAGTTCTTGTCTCTGATTATTTTGTTTTTGCAACCAATATTTGCGCTATATGAAAATTCTGTGCTGTCACTTCATTTGACAGAAGTTAAATCGTAAAACGGACATGTAAAAATGTGTAGAATTCTGTCCACCTGTTTGTACAGTTTACCCAAAACTACAACCCACATGTCAAACCAAAAGTTTCTTCTTCTGCTGAACACAACAGATATTTTAAGGAATTTAGGAAAATGTGTAGGTGTAATGTAGGTAACCAGACAGCTGATGGTAGCCATTGACTTTTTTCCATGCTACAGAATATGTTAAAAGTGACATTTTGGTGTCTATATATAGTTTACAGATTATAAGCATACTGTATCATGAATTAATATATTGGTAATGTTAAAATGTACTTAAATATACCTTTGTTGTAACATACAAGGTCACAAGGTAAATTAAAATGAATAAAAAATAACCAGTCAACATAGGAGCCATATGAATTATGAAACAATAAAATCATCATTTAAATGTATTGTCTTGTTAAATATAACACATGTTTACACTATATTTTAAGATTTATTTTTTGTTCCCAGAATTTCACAGTACAACTAATATATGTTGCTAAACTGAAACAGGTTTTTTCAGTGTACTGTAGGTTAACTGAAAAAAAAATGAATACATGATAGTGAATATATATCTATATCGTTTTATTAAGTGTAACTAAATGACAAAGTGATAAAACAGCATTACCACTTACATAACGTTTAGATTGTGTAGTAATATATTATGAAGTCTTTTAAAAGGAAATTTAAATCCAAGGTAAATTGATATTTGGCAAGGACCATGAAGTTCCCTTGAAATGTGGTGGCGTTAGAGAGTTGGGCCTACTGTTGAATTTATGAGACAAGGGTCACACATTACCGCTTACTCATAACTCACTTTCATCTTTTCCAAAGAATCCTGAAAATAGTGTTATAGCTCAGCTGGACCACTGAGACAGAGGTACTTTTGCACATATATCATAAGTCACTTCCATTCTGCCTCTTTACCTATTATTGGAATAGAAGCTCCTCAGCATTACTGCTGTAGAGGCAATGACATATGCAGAATCAGAAGGAATGAGTGGATAAATAGGTAAATAAATAAGAGTTATGGTTGGCTGGAGTCACAAACTTCACAACGGCTCAGATTACTTCCATGTTTTAAAATAGTGCTGGCTCTGCTGTTGAAGCTGTTAGGTCTGACAGGCCGGCATATGAGATATAGGAGGTAGAGCTGTTCACTTCGTCACTTCAGCGTCATAATGTGGATTGGATTACACCTGTATATTACTAGCCTGACAATAATTTATTTAGCTATATATTGATGTTCTTTTATTTATGCATTTTAGCACCTTGGATATCTGCTCAAAATCAGATTAAAGTACTGTGTATTGAATAGTGAGGACATACAAAACTGTTCAGTTGTTTGAAATCAATTATTTAATAAGTTATTTTGAAATTAATAAAAGTGACAGCAAAGACATTTACAGTGTTACAAATGATTTCTATTTCAAATAAATGTTCTGTTCTGTTCTTTTAAACGTTATATTTATCAAATAATCACGGTTTCCACAAAAGTATTAATCAGCACAACTGTTTCAACTCTGATGATCATAAGAAGAAATGTTTCTTGAGCAACAAATCAGCATATTAGAATGATATCTGAAGGATCATGTGACACTGGAATAATGACTGCTGAAAATTCAGCTTTGCCATTACATGAATAAATTACGTTTTAAAAAACAATTAAAAACAGAAAACTGTTAAATTGTAATAATATTTCACAATATTAGTGTTTCATTGTATTTTTGATCAAATAAATGCAGCCTTGATGAGTTCAAAGTCAAATCCTGCTGTTTTAAAAGATTAAGTTCATGGTTCTTGATGGTAAATTGTGCTTGAGGTGATTTAAGTGGATGCTTCCATCCAGCAAACTGTCTTTATTCTTTAATTCAGTTTGTTTAATAGAATAAAAACATATTAGGATAAAATTTAAGAAGGTCTGTAATTACTAATACTGTTTTTCAGTATTCATGGAATGCAAAATAAATAAAAAAATAAATAAATTGTTTATTTAAATAATCTATTTTTAATCATTTAAATGAATTCATTATTTTATCTAATTAGCTTGAAAATATTGTGACGCCTCAATAAAAATTGCTTTAAAGACATCAAAGCACCAGACATTATAGTTCCTCTGGTGTTTTCTTTTGTTTGTAATCCCTGTATTATGTGTTATGCAATATCTAGACTAAAGTCTCTCTAATCCCCTTGCCAGGTACGTACCAGGGCCAGTGGATGGGCGGCATGCGACACGGCTATGGCGTACGTCAGAGCGTGCCTTACGGCATGGCCACTGTCATCCGCTCCCCGCTGCGCACCTCACTGGCCTCCCTCCGCAGCGAGCAGAGTAACGGCTCCGTTCTTCACGACCACATGTCCGACAGCCCCGCTGGCACCCGCGGCGGCTTCGTCCTGAACTTCCACAGCGACAGCGAAGTGGGCTCCGGCAAAAAAAAGGGCCTTTTCAGACGGGGCTCGCTGTTCGGCAGCCTCAAGCAGCTGAGGAAGTCAGACTCCCGTTCTTCCATATCCAGCAAGCGCAGCTCGGCACGAAGCGACGCCACCATGAGCCGCATCAGCTCTAGCGACGCAAACTCCACCATTAGTTTTGGTGACGGAGAAGTGGCCGACGAGTACATGCCGGCTGAGGACAACGTCGATGCCACCACCACCGAGTCGTACATGGGAGAGTGGAAGAATGACAAGCGGAATGGCTTCGGTGTCAGCGAGCGCTCCAATGGGATGAAATACGAAGGCGAGTGGATAAACAACAAACGCCACGGCTACGGGTGCACGATATTCCCTGATGGGACGAAAGAAGAGGGGAAGTACAAAAATAACGTTTTGGTGCGTGGCATCAAGAAGCAGCTTATTCCCCTCAAGAACACCAAGACAAAGCAGAAAGTGGACCGTGCCGTCGAAGGAGCCATAAGAGCGTCTGCCATTGCCCGAACAAAAGTAGAAATTGCCACCTCAAGGTTAATACTTCCTGCAGATTAATCCTACACCACACAATTGCATCTTAAGTGCATAATTACAACAACACTCTCTTGTCTTGCACAGAAAACATAACAGTTTTGCTCACAATAATTACAACATAGCACCTGCATTCAGTAGAGGAGTTGAAGGCTGCTCATTCGGCCTCATGTGAATGAGTGAAGCGCGGTAGGGAGGTGACCAGGCAAACAGCTATTGTGCAGAAGAGCCCCGTTGAATAGTCTGTTTGCATGAGTGCCATCACATGCCCCCCGGCCATAGCTCTCATACTGATCACATAATCAATGCAGGGCCAACAGGATGTGCTGAATGAAGTCACAGAGGAATCGGGGTGCCACTCATAACGTTAATAATCATTTAAACGTTTTTAGTGGAGAAACTGCATGGCACTTTTATGCATTACTGCTCATTACGACAATTAAAAGGCCTGTATGTTCCTAAGAGAAGTTAAGCACAGATGTAATTTGCTCAGAGGAGATACTTATGTAACTTCGGTGGTATGTGTAAATCAAATGGCAAATGCGTTTTCAAAGGCAAAGCTGCTTCATTCCTCTGAGATTGAATTACTGTCAGTTCTTTTTATATCTGTTATACATAACACATAATTATTAAGGCACACATGAAATGGTGGAGGAAATGTCCGATGTTTTTTAAACACAACACGTTTTCCCACTCTAGAAAGCCACTAAAACTTCCTTTCCTTACTCTTGTAGTTCATCAACACAGCTGGCTAAAGGCACACATCGATTTTTGCAAGCTGAAGCAGGTTGTGAAGATCAGAGTGTGTTAAACAGGAACTCAATAATGTTTTGTGAGCTGAGTGGTACCTCAGATTCATGTAAGGACATGTGAGCCTATAGGCTAGGGGTGGTGCTGGTGTTGAACCCCGATTCTGAAGTAGGGAGAAGTTCACACATGCTTAATGTCCCTTCAATTTAAAAGAATAGTTCACCAAAAATGAAAATTAGCCCATAATTTACTCACCTTCAAGCCATTCTAGGCATATCTGATGTTCTTCTTTCAGACAAACACAATCGCAGTTATATTTAAAATTGTCCTGGCTCTTCCAAGCTGTGTAGCTGCAGTGAGTGGTGCCCCTGTTTCTGAATCCTAAAAAAGTGTATCCATCCATCATAAAACTACTCAACACAGCACCAGGGTATTAATAAAGGCCTTCTGATGCAGAACAATGCATTAGTCTAATAAAAATATTGATTTTTAAAATGTTATAAACTGAATTCTCCAGCTTCTGGTCGATCAAGCAGGTGCGTTCACGACAAGGCGTTCAAGCGTATGACATAGACGTAACTCCCTGGAGCTTACTCTCGTGAGACTACACTCTTCTCCCAAGAGCTTACATTGCGCCCTTAACAAAATCAATATTTTTATTAGACTAACGCATCATTTTGCATCAGAAGGCCTTTATTAACACCCCGGAGTCATGTTGAGGAGTTTTAGATTTGTCACGTTTTTTGGGATTCAGAAACAGGAGCACCATTCATTGCAGTTATACAGCTTGGAAGAGCCAGGACAATTTTAAATATAACTGCAACTGTGTTTGTCTGAAAGAGGAATGTCAGATACACCACAGGATGGCTTGAAGGTGAGTAAATTGTGGGCTAATTTTTATTTTTGGGTGAGCTATTACTTTAAGACACACATTTAAAGACACACTTAAAGGAGAACTCTGCTTCCAAAACAAAGATTCACATATAATGTACTCACCCCATTGTCATCCAAGATGTTCATGTCTTTCTTTCGTCAGTCATAATGAAATTATGTTTTTTGAGGAAAACATTTCAGCATTTTTCTCCATATAATGGACTGCTATGGTGCCCCGATTTTGAACTTCCAAAATGCAGTTTAAATG
>JAHKKF010538562.1:37865-57742 GCA_019740295.1 Labeo calbasu
CTTATCTAGTGCAACGATCGGTTATTTTCATTAAAAAAATACAGTTTAAATACTTTTTATTCTCAAATGCTCGTCTTGCCTTGCTCTCGTTGAACTCTGTGTATTCTGGCTCAAGACCGTTGGGGTATGTCGAAAAACTCCAATCGTATTTTCTCCCTCAACTTCAAAAATCATTTCAGTCATCCTACATCGCTGCAGAAGTACCGACCCAGTCTTTGCAAAGTAAACGTGCAAAGAAGATCAAACACCCTTAACAAAAAAGGTAAAACAGTGATATAGGACGATTTTGAAGTTGAGGGAGAACATGAGATGGGAGTTTTTCGACATACCCTAACTGTCATGACCCGGAACAAAAACAGTTTAGGCAGAGTAAGACAAAACAAGCGTTTGACATTAAAAAGTATATAAATTGAATTTTTTTTATGAAAATAACCGATTATTATGCTAGATAAGACCCTTCTTTCTCAGCTGGGATTGTTTACAACCGCATTTGAGATTGTTTGAAACCGCATTTAAACTGCATTTTGGAAGTTCAAAATCGGGGCACCATATCAATCAATTATATGGACAAAAAACATAATTTCTTTACGACTGAAGAAAGCAAGACATGAACATCTTGGATGACAATTGGGTGAGTACATTATATGTGAATCTTTGTTTTGGAAGTGGACTTCTCCTTTAAAGAGTAGTAAAGATGACAACACTATGCTTATAGTGACAGTTCACCCAAAAACTAAACCTATGTCATCATTTATTCACCTTCATGTTGTTCCAAACTTGTATGACTTCAGTGGAACACCAAAATTCGAATTTATATATTAATATCCTGTTCATTCTTTTCAATATGAGCAAACGAGGACTGAGGCTGTCAAGCTTAAAAATTACAAAAAAAAAAGCATTTATATGACTTGCATGCTGAAAATCTTTACATTCACTCCAGCTTCTCTGGGTGTGTAATCAGACATCATATTTGAAAATGAATCACTCTTTTTAATTAAGTAGTTCATTCAGTTCACAAAACAGATCTGAATGATTTAGTTTAATAAATTGTACTGATATAGTTCTTGATTTTAGCTCACTTAATCATTGACTAATCTTAGTGGTTAATGTGAATAATTACCTAAATTTCAGTCTGTTCATCAAACAAAGCTTTGTAAAACTTTATCTGAATCACTTTTGTGATTCTTTTACATTCTTTTCAAAGTGCCCGTTTTTAAGGTTCCTAGTATTGTTTTGGGAGTCTCCTACAATGGGTTTGCATGCATGCAAGATCAAACAACAATTTAGTTTTCTTAAAATATGCATTTAATATCTCATTTTCCGGCGATTCTCAAATGATTCGTTCAAATCAGTTTAAAGATTCAGTCTCTCTACACCCCGCCTTTTATCGTGAGCCTACTCTGCTCTGATTGGTCAGACAGCCCAATCTGTTTTGATCAGTCTACTGCGTACAGCACGGGTCAGAAACAATAGAGGGTTTGCACCGACGTCACATTCTGGTCAGTTACCTGGATGCGCGGCCTTTGCGGCAAAACTCATATGTAAACGGAAACATTGATTGCACTTTTCTGAAAACTGACAGTTCCCCTCAGAGACACATTCATATGAACTCCTACTCCCAATTCATTGTTTAGGAGTTTCTTCCAATATTTCGTGCATCGTGAACAGTGAGATTGATCTGCCCAGTATTTTCTCCTCTTTATGTCAGTCTTCAGCTGTTAACGGCCTTTTGCAGACTAAATATAATAATGGCGTAATATTTCTACCCAAATTACACTTTGGAACATGAATGCAGTGCAGTGTATGTACGACGTGTGGGGGCCACAGGGCAGTTCATATGGTCCAGCCCTATAATAGGTGGTAAACATCCGTACGATCTGCCTTCTTTGTCACAGACTGATACCTCGACAGTTCCTCCTTCTATTTCTTATCCTGACATAGTGAATTACTTTAGTTTCTCTGTTTTTTCGCCAAGCCATTTCACGAGTTCCGTTTGGTTCACTGACATTGTTTACTCTCAGTGCCGCCGCAATGGCCGACTTCCGGATTGATGACGTAACGTGAAAACACTCTATACACCCATTGTCATAATTCAGTATTTTAAACGCTCGATAGAAAATATAAACATCTATTATTTATCATACTTACAGTTTGCGATTCAGTGGAGCCAGCTGGTCCAATTAAACTGGGTACTGTTTAAAGCGTTTTGTGAATCCCACGTTAAACTCCCCGAGATTAGAGAAGCAGCCGTCAGTCAAATTACGAGTTTGATGGAAGAAAGAACATAGGCGGGCATTACACAATGTGTTATGCTGTCTTCACGCCATGTCATAGTTACCGTAATTCCAAGATGTCAACACGTGACATTTTACTCATAGCTTTTTATGTTGTCGGACTCAAAGGTAGCGCCTAAGTAGCCTCAAAATTATGGTCACTTGGTACATCTGTAACTGGTTTAAGTCGAATTTTTAAAAACATTCCAAGTTTACAAGTTGTATTTACGAGTTTAAGAACATGTTAGGGCTTTGGCATTGATAGTGTTGCCATAGAAACACGTAATTCCAGATAGATTAGAATGTCACGTGTTTTTATCTCGGAATTACGGCATGGCGTGAATGCAGCATTACACCGTGACGTGATCGTCACTGAAGTGGGATTCGAATACAAACGACTCGTTTAGGCTGTTCAGAGTCGATTCTTTCTTTTGGGAGACAATAACTTTAATTATCGTGCACTTTTGATCGTTTACATTTACATACAGCTACATCACACACTGCATGAAAGGCGGTATTAAAAATGGCATCATAGGGGCACTTGTAATTTCAGAATTGACCTCCTTATTCTGTTATTCTTGCTTTTGTGTTCTATGAAAGAAAGAAAGTCAACTGAAATGTAACTAGTGATTAAATAATGACAAAGTATTCATTTTTTGGGCTGAGCTATTCTTTTATTTAGCATTCTTTATTTTGTTTTTCATGTGCAGGTTTATGCATTAGGACTTTTTGCTTAAAAAGGCCTAGTTTGAACGTTTTGCGTTGGTCTATTAATGCAGTTATTTTCTTCTTTCTGTCAGCACAAAACCCATGTCCTTGTCCTGTTCATTCATTACCATGTGCTTCTTTCTGATAGCTGAAAGAGTATGAATTTTAATGAAAGCTGCTATAATGAGGCTTGCGCAGTCCGTGTAGCTAATGAAATAGTAATATGTCCCAGAGCTGCTGGATGAATTAAATATCTCTCAGTGCCTTTGAAGATTGTTACGCAGAGAAGTGATAAGCACTGTGAGGGTTCAGGGAATGTGTGGAGAGTCTGAGAAGGCTTTGGATTGCCTTGAAGGAGTCTTGAAAAAAGAGCCACAGAGAGGGGGGGGGTTCTCAGGCCTGTGCTCTCTCACACATGTGTGCACTGTGTGTCAGCACTGAGCCTGACTAAATAAGGCAAGGCAGGAGTTGGCTTCTCAATCGCTGACAAGAATATAGTCTTGCAGCCGTCACTGATACAGTAGCCAGTCTGCGTCCTGTTATCATCTGTTAGAGCACTCAGGTTTAGAGCTGCACGTATGTGTGCGCGTTTATCCTGTCAGCGCTGAGTTTCTTTTTACTATGGCAATTATAATTCCTGCCAAAATATGAGTTGCTACAACTCTATGGGATCTCTATATAAAAATATCTTTGTCATTTTATTTCATATTTTTTGAGGAGACTCTAGAAACTATGATGTTTTAGTGGAAACCATTATTACCATCATTCATTTTTTGTAGAAGATTGATTTCATATGAGAGATTTATGTATTCTGTGAATCTCTAGATCTGGTCAAGGCTTTAATGGATGGGATTACCTGAAGAGATTAACCATCTTTCTTAATCTTCTGTTTGTCCTCAACAACAGTTTATGTGGAGGATTGTTTCTCCTGTGGTAATCTGCTTTATACGCTGCGTTTTGTAGTGATTTGTTGATTGCAAAATAATTTGATGCTAACAGGTTTCCATAGGCACACTTATTTTTATTTCGCTTAATTGTCCCCACATTATATATTTTAGGTTCATCCTTTCTTTTTTTTTTTAATAACCTGTCCATTTTATGTGTTTAGTGCTGTCAAAGTCAACATTTTAACATTAATTCATTACATTAAATGAATTCAGTTACTTTAATACACTACCATTCAACATTTTTGGGATCAGTAAGATTTTTTAAATGCTTTTGAGTTTCTTATACTCACCAAGGCTGCATTTATTTAATTAAAAATACAGTAAAACAGTTATATTGTGAAACATTATTAAGATTCAAAATAACAGTTTTCTATTTTAATATTTTTTAAAATGGCAAATCTGAATTTCCAGAAATACTCCTGTCTTCAGTGTAATGTGATCCTTCAGAAATCTTTTTAAAACGCTTATTTAGTGCTCAAGAAAATGTATTATCAATTTCAGTGTTGAAGGCAGTTGTGCTGCTTAATATTTTTGAGGAAACTGTTATTTCAAAAGAACAGTATTTATTTAATTTTTATTTATTTTTTTTTTTTTCAATTCTAAATGTCTTTATTGCCAACATAAATTGAATGTAGTCGTTGGAGAATTAAAGTATACATTTCTGTAAAAGAAAACATACAAACCAAAATAGGTTGGAAATTAACATTTATTAATATGTTCAATAAATGAAACGTTATTAATAAGTTTTAATATTTAATAAATTTAAATGTAATAATAATCAAATAATAAACATTTTTTTAAATTTCTTATTAATGGTGCTGTCAAAGGATTTATCACATCCAAACTAACGGTTTTTGTTTACATATTATATGTGTATGTACTGTGTATATTTATCATGTATATATAAATACACACACATGCATGGATATATTTAAGAAATATTTTTATATTTCTATATTAAATATATTTATATATGATATTAATTATATGAATAAAAATATATACATTTAAATGCATGCAAATATTTTCAAAATATATTCTGTATGTGTGTGTATTTAAATATACATAATAAATACAGTACACACATTTTGGTTGCGATTAATCGCAGTTAATCATGATTAATCGCGATTAATCATTTGGCAGCACTACTTATTAATAAATATTCACCTTTTGATTATTGCTGATGCAATAATTATGGTTTGGTTTTTAATTTACAGCCTATTTTGGGTTCATTTTAAGCCAGCCATATAGTAATTTTCAAACAATAGTTGGTTTAAATAAAACATTTAATCCAACTGCTGGGTCAAACAATTACTTTAACCCAGCATTTTTTGGAGTGTACTGTTAGAATTTAGCGGAACTTGCAACCATCGTTGACTAACAATGATTTGGGAAACGCACCCCAGAGTTGCTGTGCACACACACCGGAGTCCATAGCATAGCAAGCATTTCTCAGTTAGTGCAGAAATGTCTGGTTTTTAATCAACATAAACTAGACTTGAACCAAGAGTCATTAACATTCTTTGAATTGAAGTGAAATATCACACACCAGTGAAATGCTGTCTGTCATTCACAGACATGTTAATGCAAACAGTCCATTAGAGGGCTGCAGGAAAGTGAAAATAGACTGCTTTACACATCACAGATTTCCTATTTCACTTCTGTGTTTTGTTTCATTGTGAGAAATATGGAATTTGAACTGAATTTAACTAAAGTAAAATTACGTTTATTCATGCTTAAATACTATTAAGTGATTTTCACCCCTAAAATGTTTATTATTATTTATCAGTGTCTAATCACTGAAAACATCATATAGACTAGCAGCATAAGGATATATACCGATTTGTAAGGACTAACTGGACAGATCAGAATCAAGACACGTGTTGAGTTGCTGTGGGCTCAAGCGGGGAGGATGTGCTCCTCTTCACATCTTTATCTGAGCTCTTGTGTGTGATAGAGTGGGCGAATGTGAGGACACACTGCCAAATTAAAACCCTCAGAATTTCTGCAAGTGCTCCATCTGTCGCCTAGGAGATGTTCTTTGGCTCAGACTCCAAAGAATATCACATTAGGTCCATTAACGCCTGGGGAAGGTGCTGCTTATTACTTGGCTGACAAATAGTATGTAGATGCTCTCTTAATATTGTGCTAATATTATATATGTCTCGTGTGTTTAGAGGAGCCATGCTTCTAGTTGATTTGAAATAGTTTGGAATTCTAATCAGTAGTAAGCGATGGATGTCTTTTGATGTGTACTGAAATCAAAATCACATATTTAAAGGGACAGTTCACCCAAAAGTGTCATTTTTCACTCACCCTCATGTCATTTCAAAACAATATGATGTTATTTATTTATTTATTTATCTTTATGTTACGAACAGACTAAAGTAAATTTTCACTAATAATCATTATCACTTCTTTATGTTTGCATAATGACATTTGGATGTTTTTATTTTTAGGTGAATTATCCCTTTAAGAGGAATCATTTTAGAATCCAAAGTGTGGAGTCTGGAAGTTGTTTTAATGTTTTTGAAAGAAGTCTCTTATGCTCACCAAGGCTGCATTTATACGATCAAAAATACAGTATAAACAGTAATGTGAAATATTATTTCTGAATCTTTTGCTTTAATCAAAACTTCGAAGCGTGGGTTGCAAATCATTTGATTCAATTCGGGACTTCAGAGCCCATGTCGCCAATCATTTGATTTAGATTAGAATGGGTTCGTAAATCATTTTGGGGATTGAATGATTCAAATTGAATGATTTAAATCAAATGATTTGCGATATGCACTCTGAAAATCGTTACTTCGGAGTGGGTTTGTGAATCTTTTGCTGTAATCAGAACTTCGAAGCGTGGGTCGCAAATCATTTCATTCAGTTCGGGACTTCAGAGCAAATATCGTGAATCATTTGATTTAGATCAGAATGAGTTCATAATTCATTTTGCGGATTGAGTGATTCAAATCAAATGATTCTTGATACGGACTCAGAAGATGGAAACTTTGGAGTGGGTTTGCGAATCTTTTGCTTTATTCGGAACTTTGAAGCATGGGTTGCAAATCATTTGATTCAGTTCGGGACTTCAGAGCACGTATTGTGAATCATTTGATTTAGATCAGAACGGGCTCGTAAATCATTTCGCGCATTAAATGATTGTAATTGAATGATTTAAATCAAATGGTTTGTGATACTCGCTACGAAGATAGGAACTTCCAAGCGTGGATCGCGAATCATTTGATTTAGAACGGGACTTCAGTGTGGGTTCACGAATCATTTGATTCTGTTTGGGACTTCGGGGCATGTATGGCAAATCATTCGTTTCAGATCAGGATTTCAGATTTCCCAAATCTTTTTTTCTTGCTTTTTTTTCTTAAACAGTAGAAAACATCAAACCATTAAGACAGTGCAGTTATAAAACAAAAGTTTGATAAGTGAGATCTCTGATTAAAGTCCTTAAAAATCTAAAAAGTAGTGCTTGAAAAATCTTGAGAGTCCTGGAATTTTATTTTACAATATCTGTATGAACCCAGTGAACAGTAGTATAACTCTGTTAAGAAATGCTGTTAAAGCTAAAGCTAGCTCTTGAAACCCAGTTGTAACAGGCTTCATTTAGACCTGTGGTGGCTACAGAAATCCAGATGCCTCAGGATCTCCTCAGGAGCTGATCTGTGCTGGGTTGGTTGGGGCTGATCCACAATAAAGCATCAGTCCTGCTCTCACAGGGCATTAAAACTGCTTTTGCTCAATACGGACACCAGACACTCAGTATATTTGTGTTAGCGCTAACATACCATGACATGACTCTCTAAATCAAACTTACAGTATATCTTCCTCCTGTATAAGGTTTCATTTATCACCATTATTGCAATTCTCAGGACCAGTGCTATATATCACAATTATACTGTGCGAAGGACATACAGTGCAGATCTTATTGCTTGAGGTTTGTTTTTTTAAGGAAAAGTGAAGGCTGGCTAGTTTAATTCATTAAACCAGATCTTGAGATTAAATTTAATCACAGTTAAAGACTATGATCCCTTAAAAGCAAGCTTAGCATAACAGTTGTAATGTGGACAGACTTCGAAAGATACTTTGTCTGGAATGTTTCATGACAGCCGGCTAACACTTACGACTTCATTCATAGTAAGACTACATGGCGTGCGAAGAAGGAAAAAATAGTAATGGTTATATGTTTAAAAAATAATGAAGGAGGAGAAAGCACTGATATTTTAGTCTGCATATGTGATGGAGTCTAGAGGCAGTCTAGTTTTGCTGATAGTAAGAGTAGAGTAACCTTACACACTGTATTAAATGTTAAATGTAAAACAGACTAAAATTAGATTTGGATGGCCTTCCAGTGCTCACAGCACTGCATATCTGTATATAAATATATGAAGTTATACTGTATACCTTATACTGTAACATCTGTACTCTCTCTTCACTCACTCATGCGAACATCCTCTTAACAAGTGTTAATCCAGGGGGTTATTTAAGGCCTTGTTGGGCTGATACAAAATACTAAGTTATATTATGGATTAAATTTGGAGTTGTTTGCTGTATATTAAATATTTATATATTTGTGGTGGTTTTGAAGTTGGTATAAATCTTTGAATATTTAAATGATTTTTATTGCTCTTAAAGTTTCCTAAAAAATGTTTTTGACCCTTTTTTGGACTATAACATTAAGACTGATATATAATGTGATATATATCAAATAAAATATATATCTGAAAAATAAAAATATTAAGATATTAAGGTTAGGGGTTTGTAGTCTTATGCTCGCCAAGCCTGCATTAATTTGATCAAGAATACAGTAAAAACACTGATATTGTGAAATATTTTTTTTTACAATTTTATTATATTTAAAATGTAATTAGTTGAAAGCTGAATTTTCAACAGCCATTACTATAATATGCAGATTTTTTAACAGTATAGCTGCTTAATTTTTTGCTGAAGAGAAAGTTTAGTGGTTAAATAGTAGGCTAATAATAGTTCAATAGATAAGTTAATAAATGTTAAAACATATTTTTTTAAAATAAAAATATAACTATTATGTCTTTACTTCCGATCAATTTAATGCATCCTTGCTGAATAAATTAATTAATTTGTTTAAAAAATGTTTTCTTTATTTTTATTTTATTTTATTTTATTTTATTTTAATTTTTTGCTAAATCTCTCAGACCTGTATATTTCATTTTATTTTATTATTATTATTTTCTTTTTATATATCTTTCAGCCCTAGATTTTATTTTATTTTATTTTATTTTATTTTATTTTATTTTATTTTATTTTATTTTATTTTATTTATCACTCAGCCCTGGATGTTTGTATATTGACAGAGGGCAAAAAATATGGACCTCCAGCCTTTGGAATATTAGTGAATATCAATTATTTTATATATTTTTTTAATTTAATTGTATTTAATTTTATTTTTTATTTCACTCAGCCCTAGATGTTTGTATATTGACAGAGGACAATCCTGCACTCTTTTGACTGATTAATGCCCACATTCTGTTCTATTTTTAGCACCATTAGCTTTTCTTGAATAGTGAAATGAAAGCAATTCACAGCATAGAAACTTGTTTCTTAGCTTCTGTTAATGAATGCATCTTTGTGTGCTATTTGTGAGCAGCACAGTGGACTTGCAGCCACTGCAGTGGTGGTGGCTGATAGTGCCAGGAGCAGTGTTAAAGTGATGTACCCTCCTCCCGTATCTTATCGTCCAAGCTGTCTGACTCCAGCTCTGTCTCTTTGCTTTACCTAGAACCGCACACGCCAGGGCCAAAGCAGAGGCAGCTGACCAGGCGGCCCTGTCTGCCAGCCAGGACTCTGATATCGCCAGAGCAGTGGCCAGAGACCTGTCCCCCAACTTCTATCAACCAGGTATTCCACCATTCTGTGTATGCACACATTCGCTTTCTCTCATGCATACACACACGTTTTCTACGCCCTATTGCCCCTCCCTAATTACTCCCTTTGTGTCCTTGTCTTTGTGTCTGGGTCAAGTGTCTCTTTTTTTGCCTCCCTGTCAAGCAAAGGCAAAGAGAGCAGATGCAATTGCAAATGAGTTGTGAAGGGGAGGAATATCATTTGCATAAATTATCTACTGCTTCTCTGATTTTAATTCCTGCAAATTATTTAAATAATCCCATCAGGGTCAAGAATTGTCATTCCATTTTCATCTTAACCAATAGATATGTTAGCATTACCAACATGAAACGAGTTGGTGAATGTCGTGCGGCATATATATGTATGATTTATAATATCACATTAACCTAAATTTAGTGAGGCCACAATTTCTTCAGCCTCTTTCTGCTCATATAAAGCCTTGTTAAAGCCAAAAAGCCTTTGGCATTTGTCCATACATTACCAAATGGTTTCGGGATAATTCCTGAACACTCCATGTGGAATCCTTAAATCCCCACCCCCAACTCAATGGCAGGTCTGCATGGCTGACCACTGACGTCTTGCTTATGAAGCTAAATATATTTTACGCATTATGGATTACAATGTCTTGTTCAAAGTCCTTGTTGCTTCCTGGAGTGTTTTAGATAATTAATATAAATAAATAATATATAAACAAATAGTACAGAAATAATTGTCTGTTACATTAGCAGCAGCTTAGACTCAATTGTCAGTTAATTGTATTGACTGCACAGCCACAGTGGGTTTAAAGATGACGGGTTGGGTGGGTCCAAAGAATCACATAGCAGAATTACCACAAATGTGGTAAATGTTTATGAATTCTTACTGTCAGAGCGTTTAGATTTTTTCCTTTATCTTTAACTTATGAAATACATGGACTTTTCTGAAAGAGATTAAATGTTTCTACTAACAGGCCAACCATCTTAAAGGAGCAGTTCACTTTCAGAACAAAAATTTACAGATGATGTACTTACCCCCTTGTCATCCAAGATGTTTTTGTCTTTCTTTCTTCAGTGGTAAAAAAATATGTTTTTTGAGGAAAAAATTTCTTCTTTACTTCTTGTTTACTTTTTTAAACACTGGGTCGGTACTTTTGCAGTGATGTAGGACGATTTTAAAGTTGGAGGAGAAAATGAGATGAGAGTTTTTTGACCTACCCTAACTTTATTGATCCGGAATTCACAGAGTTCACGCAGAGCTAGACAAGACGATCACTACAAAAGTGTATAAAGTGTACATTTTTTTAGAAGAGTCCTTTGAAGCTGCATTTAAACTAAATTTTGGACTTGTGGGCATCATTGCCACTGTATGGAGAAAAATCCTGAAATGTTTGCCTCAAAAAACATAATTTCTTTACAACTGAAGAAAGAAAGACATGAACATCTTGGATGTCTGTAAATCTGTATCTGTAAATTTTTGTTCTGGAAGTGAACTTCTTTAAAACTTTATAAACCGTAATCTCTAGCTTGCGCTAACTGTCGTACGTACGTTCATGAGAGAGTGGCATTTCAACATTTCATGGCAACACTTCATTTCCCAGAATGCATTACATATGGGGTGTGGCCAGTTGTATGGAGAAGAATCAAAAGTATTGTGTTCCCCCCAAAAATGTTGTGTTTGCTCACAATGGCATTGAAACAGTTTTTCCTCCCACCTCATATTATTTCCATCAAAAACATATTATGATTAAATGTAACATTTTTCTTGGGAACACAAAAGACTTGTGGGAAAACACAAAAAAAACACTAGAAATAGAATTTTTGTCATTTTCTATCCCATCAATCATATCCATTTAGTTATTTCATACATTTCATTTTAGTGAAATCTAGTCAATTTTTCAGGTTGTCTGCACATGTTTTAGGTTAATATTACCCAGGAACAGTCAGGTTTAATTGCATTTTATTCAAAATAACCTTACAGAGTCTTGCTGCAGAAATCATGTCTTGGGAATTTGGAGGAAAATTAATGTTTATTTTAGAGCCTTATCAAAGAGCCTCCATCTTACAGACTTTATAAAATCACCTTAGTGCAGTAAGGTTCATGAATTCTCATGTAACTTTCTTGAGGAAGCAACGTTGACTGAAAGTTTCTTCTGAAATCTAATTTATTTTGAGAGTGCTTGTCAAGACTCTCTGCAGATGAGCTGTTCCTCACTTTAGCTTTGTAAAAAGGCTGATAAACAGTGTGATTTATTTGCAGTCTGGGCCTGGGCCTGGGCACGGTCCAGTGCAAATTCTAGAAAGCCCATCTGTGTCAGCTGTGAGGCCACTCTGGCCATATCCGTGGTCTGGAGAATCCGGAGAATGACTGGAAGCTCAGACTTGAATCATAAAGCAAGTGGCAAAGTTCTTAATGTCCGTCCCTGCATAAACACTAACAGACTGAGACTGTGAAAACGTGAAATTGCATCTGTTGTGCTGGCAGTTTATTCTGAGCTTGATATTCGCAAGCAGCTCTCTTGAGATGTTTTGTTTCTGAGTAATAAGCGTTTGAGCCACATTTAGATGTATCGAGGTCTTTTTGTCAGACAGTAATTGTTTGATCTTTTTTGCTTTAGTTTTTTTAATAATCAGACTGTATATGTATGTAAAAATATTTTTTAAACTTAAAACTAATTCTAATTCTTTTTATTATACACTTTTAAGGTCCTGACTATATCAAGCAAAGGTTTTCCAGTGAGCCCATCGAGATTAAAGAAGTACCAGAAGAAAAGAAAGAGAAATCGCCTTCAGGAAGTCCGCACTTTTATCGCAAAGGCACGACCCCAACCCAGTCCCCTTCCCAAAGCCCCGGTCCTACACCACCGCCCTCTCCCCCCCAAAGCAAGAAAAAGCCCTTCTTTAACAGAAGTGCCCCAAAAGCCATCAAAGAAAGCAAGCCCCCTGCTGCCGAAAGCCTGGCAGCGGGTGTCACCAAGTCTACTTCCAGGATATCAGACAAACAGGAAGTAAAACAGGAGGTAGTACCCGTAGCCAAACCCTCCAAGCCGCCGGCGCAGGTCGCCAATGCCTCCAGTCCTGGGAATGGTGAGCTGCACTCCCAGTATCACGGATACTATGTGAAGGCGGAGGTGATGATGCCACCCGATGAACTGGAGGATGAAGAACACCATGCAACGTCAACTGCTCATACCAGGATGCCCCCACCTGCAAAGCAGTACCGCGCACCGACCCCCAAACCAGTAATGGCCAAAGAGAGCAAACCTGAACCCAAACTGAAGAAACAAGAATCACTGAAGCCAAAGAGCCTAGCAGAAACTAAGAAAGCCAGCATGGAAATTACTACTGACATTGTTGAGGAGGAGTCAGTAAGTAGCTGCAACATGCATGACATTTATCACTATCAGTATAATTTATTGTCTCAATATTAAAGGGTTAGTTCACCCAAAAATGAAAATAAGCCCATTATTTACTGACCCTCCAGGCATCCTAGGTGTGTATGACTTCCTTCTTTCAAAGAATATCATTATTAAAAATGATGTATTAAAAATGATCCTGGCACTTCCAAGCCTTGGAATGGCATATAAGGTTGTTTCTCTTCATCAGTCCAAAACAAGTCCAATAAAGTGCATCCATCCATGAGGATTTCAGTATAAACCAATAGGAGACTGGTTTTCCTTTGCTAAAGTAAGAAAACTTTGCTTCCTTTGCTCCTGTAAATAAACATCGGTTTGTGCAAGACTCACTGGCGCATGCACAACGCCAAAGTCTTATGATTTAATAGATATTTTTCTTACAAAAATGCATCGATTTGCTACAGGAGGCCTTTATTCACCCTTTATTCACCCCCTGGAGCCATATGAGGCACTTTTTATGAATGGATGCACTTTACTGGACTGGTGAAGAGAAACACCCGCCTATGCCATTCTAAAGCTTGGAAGTGCCAGGATAATTTTCAATATAACTCTGTTTGGATTCATCTGAAAGTGGGAAATCATATACACCTAGGATGCCTGGAGGGTAAGTAAACAATGGGCCAATTTTCATTTTTGGGTGAACTGTTCTTTTAAAATTCTGTATTATTTATTTAAAATAAATGTATTTATTTTGAGATTTCTAAAGTTAGTGTTTTCAATTATTAGTATTTTTAAATAATAACTACAGGTGATTGTTACATGATGGCATTGGTAATTTAAATGGTAAATAAGTGAGATGATCATGCACAATTAAATATCCAAATATTGGCTGATGCTAATAAATTTGAAAAATTCTAATATTGGAAAATAAATTAACTGATCTCATAATAAAAAGATACCTGGGGGAACTTTTTCGCAAGACGTGAAATACGTATCAAAAAATACAATGTGTTTCGCTTTCCGTACATAACAAGTTTGCTCAGTAGTTCAGTTGGCACGGAAATTGGACCTAGGATGCGGAATCCTTGGGTACAAATCCCGTCAAAAACATGACTCACAATTAAAGAGCTGAAAAATGAGATTGAAAAACAAGCTACAACAGCATGATTTTGATTGCGTTTTTATGTCACATTCAGTTTTGTTCATACTATCGAGCAAGTTTAAGTGCAGTGCAGATGGTATGTTATTTTAAAACGTCATGGAGTTATATCGCCACTTAATGGATTCAAGGCTTACTCCACCCCAAAATGAAAATTTTGTCAGTAATCACTTACCCCCCATGTCGTTCCTAACCCGTAAAAGCTTTATTCGTCTTCAGAACACAAATTCAGATATTTTTAATGCATTCTGAGAGCTCTCTGACCCTTCCATAGACAGCAATGTAATTAACACGATCAACGTCCAGAAACATTGCAAGGAGATCAATAAAATAATCCATGTGATAAGCGTATGCTGTTCTGTGTCATCTGACTCACAACAGCATACGCTTTTTGTGTTTGGTGAATACGCCCCAAAATGGCGCTAGGGTGATGCGTAGGAGACGAATAGTTGAATAAAGTCCTTATTTTTGTTTTCCTGCGTACAGAAAGTATTCTTGTAGCTTCGTAAAATTACAGTTGATCCCCTGATGTCACATGGATTATTTTACCGATCTCATGGCTACGTTTCTGGACGTTGATCTTGTTTTTTTCTTGAATTACATTGCTGTCTATGGGAGGGTCACGGGTTTGGAATTACATGGGGGTAAGTGATTAATGACAGAATTTTAATTTTGGGGTGAAGTAACCCTTTCAAGTCAGAACTGCAGTGACATACAAAACCAACGTCACATACCACACGTATGTTTATCTGTTCCAGAGGAAAAAACCGAACACTCTTTTAGCGCCACTCACATTGAATATGTCACGAAACGTGAATGGCACTATGTATTTTGTGTCTTGCAAAAAAGTTCCCATAGGTACGTTTTTGTCATGAGATCAGGTTTACTTTAGTTAACATGAACGAAGAATGAACACTACTTCTACAGCATTTAATAATCTTAGTTAATAAAGCAATAAGCTCTGTGAAGTCGTGGTTTACAGTGAATATATAACAGCTAAGGCGTTGTTAGCTGTTATAAATTCACTGTAAACCACGGCTTCACGGCACTTATGAAACGGTTATTCCTTATATGTAGTAAGGTTTCACAAAATAAAACAGAGCAAATGAAGTGTAATGATATTAATAAAAACATTGTTCTTTTGCCACTGTAAAAAAAAAGTTCCAAAAAGTTGTTTCAACTTAAAATAATTTGTTACCCCGCTGACTTAAAATTTTTGGTTTAGTCAACTTGAAATTTTAAGTTACTTAATGTTAATTTAAGCAACAACTGGAATATTTTAGTTGACTAAACTGAAATTTTTAAGTCAGCGGGGTAACAAATTATTTTTAGTTGTAATATATATATAATTTTTTTTACAGTGAAACAATGTAGTTACTTACTATTCGTATTATAATATTAATTTCAACATTTACTAATGCATTATTAAAATCAAAAGTTGTGTTTGTCAACATTAACGCACTATGAATTTTTATTAACTAGCGTTAACAACGATTAATAAATACTGAATGTATTGCTCATTGTTTGCTCATGTTAATTAATATGTTACAACAAATGACACCTTATTGTAAAGTGCTACCTGTTGGCTTTTCGTTATTAATATTGGTGCATGCCTAACATTTTAAGTTGCTGTATGCCAGCAGATGTCATTTTAATATAAGCTTTGTCTCTTTCGCTGGTTCTTCAGGGTCCCAACTCAATATTGGTCATACTAGTGATGCTGATAAATATTGGACTGGCAATTATTTTTGTCCATTTCCTCACTTGACGGCACATTAAACTCAGGTAAGACTCTCGCACTCAGCTGGAGGATTTTGCAGGTTGCCCTAGGCCCTGATCTTTGGCCCATGTCAGTCATCAACTAATGTAGTCTACCTTACTCTTGCCATGTAATTGCAGCTGTGCCTGAATGTTATTCAACATAATTACTTACCCTCTAACTGTTTCGACCCTTCAGTGAGCTCATGAAAACTAGCGGCATAGGCCCCTAATTCTTCTCCGCACTTGCGTCAATGGCCTTTAAAACAAAATGGCGCCAGTCAGACTCAGACACAGGCAAAGGACTGGACGACTGGAATTAGAGCAAATCACAGGAGAAAGACGAAACCCGGACCATTCGGCCTGAGCCAACCCAGTTCCTCTGGCGATGATTTGTGACTCGCTTGGGCTCTGAAAGCTGAAGCAAGCAGTCGTTGGGAAAGAAAAAGAATCTGCTGATCCAAGCCGTACCCAGTCAAGTGCATGTCCACCCCGCTGCTAAGGGGAGGGGTGGAATGGGGGGACTTAACTGGATATGTTCGGAGATGCACTTTTAGTTGACGGAAGCGAACAGCTGCCTTACTATTTTACCAACTGACGTTTTAAAGGGGAGATGTGCAGTGGGTTGCCAGTGTGTTTGGGCAGCAGGAGTGTGTACCAGTCTCCGCTTTCCGCTTGGTTCCAAACACCATGCACATTTTGAAAGGGTCACTTGCCAGTCTTATTCCATTACCCATCTCTACAGCCTTGTCTAACATCTCTCGCTCCTGTTTTAGGAGATTCATCCGTGACATGCCTGTGCATGGTACTGGTTTAACGACTTCGTCTTGACTTTTTTCGTTTGTTTTTCTTTGTGTTCTTTATTTCTGCACCTGTAGCTAAGGATGACGAAAATATCTCTAGTCCGTTGTAAAATAACAGCACGTTACAGTTTCAACTGTAAGATTTACCATGTCCTACGGAGAAAAAATAAATAAAATAAAATATTATAATTTTTTTTTTTTTTTTTTTTTTTTAGATTGGCTTTTTTTTAGGAGTATAGTGCGTGGTTTGATTTAAAAAAAGAAAAACATATATATTTATTTAAGGTATTGTAAAATTGTGTGCGTGTATACTTTTGAAAGATAGGCAGTATGTACTTACTGTAGGGTATAATGCATGGCTTTTATTTTTTTGAGAATTGACTAATTGTGATATTTTGCACCTTTAATCTTTATGGCCTGAGACTGTGCCCTCTAACCCCTTCCCAAAACCCTTCGCACTACCCCTTAACTTGACATGTGCAGAGCGGTACCTGCCTCGATGTTATGCCTGCTAAATTGTGTTGAATACATTCAGGTCGACCCACTGGTTAAAATGCGAATGTAGAGATGGTTGCCTTTTAAAGAATTTGTAACAGTGTTATAGTTTACCTCAGAAAATGTGATTTTTGAAATGCTGTCTTAATTAGGATTTTTTTTTTTTTTTTTTTTTTGTGGAAATCTGCTGTTATTCTCCATTATTTTGGTCTGGTGGTGCATGAGGATGTGGTTGCAATTAATGTGCACATGGTGCATTCGCACCGCTATTTAAATGACAAATGTATACATATAAATAGATCTATTTTATATACAAAGTCAGAATATATTTAGTCAACAGTTGGACACTAAATGGCCTTGACTAAAATTACAGCACCGCATCTTTTGCTGATTGATTCGAACATCCTGCGTGCATGGTGTATTTTGATGTGGGGCTGTATGTGTGGTGTGAAGCATGAATTTCAGCAGTAACAGGGTGACTGTTTTTACAGAGGTTTTGTCAGACTGCGAGAGTATGTGAGAGGGAAGGAGGAGGGAAGAGAAGAGCATCAGAATGGATGATGGCTTGTCATTTGACAAGAGAGAATAATCTTCAAATGCAGAACAGACTTATTTTTAAAGAAATAATATCTTTTAAAGAATTTTTTTTTTTTTTTGTGGTGGGGTAAACGTCTTTGATTTACACTCATTGGCTATGTAAATGGCTGTTTTTTCTGTTTTGTTTTCTATTTCTGTTTATATTCCATCCTGACCTGAAACATATTAGATGTAAATCAAATTTCCCCATGAAATTTGGCATTAAAGATTTTTTTGTCAAGAAAGTTCATCTCTATACCGAGAAAAGTTACAACTTCTGTATTTTTTCTAAAAAAAAAAACCAGCTAGTATTTAAGATGTTTTTTTGTAAAACAGCATTCAGTTTAACTCTTTTGTGCTGTTGCGATTTAAGATCTAGCGTAGCTCTTTAAATTGTCCTTACAAAAAATTCTATATAAATTAGAGATAAAAATCGATGCTAAAGCAAAAAAACGGGTAATAAAGACCCGCAACAGCACGAAAGGGTTAAATACGGCATTTAAAATGGCTTGAACCTGTCATTGTAATATCTTCACATTTTTAAATTGCTTTGAATGTATTGTTTTCATTTTAAAGGTTGAACATATGGAAAAATGTTGATGAAAGTTTTGATATGAACTGTCCAACACACCTTAATGATACTGAAACGTATATATATAGATATATATTATTTTTTGGAAATTATTGATATAAATTATGATTAAAAAGGTGACTTTGCAAAGTCTTGAAGCATGTCTTGACATTGTTTTATCCCCTTTCATTGACCAACACCCAGTGCGAATCATGTCTGACGACCTATTATTAGACAAAGGAGAGTTTACACAGATGAATGCAGAAAATTATTAGACAGAGAAGAGATCAGACGGGGGGGCTCCCGTTACTTCCATGCCGTCTCTGTAGGCTTACAGGTATGTTTTATTTTAGAGCAGTCCTTCCCCCTTGAGTGTGAAAATTGTTCCTTGTCTGGAGGATTGCTGCGGTGATCCTAAGACCAAAATAGTGCGAAGCAGCTGCTGTTGGCTGGGAGAGGGTCGTATTTGAGCACCATGAGAGTTGCGCCAGCCTATGTCGTCTCTCTCCTCCTCTGAGCTCGCTGAAGAGAGTGGAAGGTCACCCACCAGCTGCTTTGTTGTTCTCTTTTAGTATGTGAACATGGACCCCATGGTGGACTACAGTTAATATAGCAAGAGCCTGAAATAGAGGCTCCGCCAACAGACATAACACACAAAGTTCTGTTTCTCAACAGCCGCAGCCATTAGCGTCTAATCTCACGTGACATTTTACCTCAATAACCCTCTGCTGACGCACAAACAGGAAGAGGATCACTCAGAGGTACTGTATGTCACGTAGTTACATGACAGCGCTCAGTCAGCACCCATGGAATTTCCTCCACCTTCGGTACGTTGTGTCATTGTTTGCATAATGTCCGAAAAATATTTTTCGCCCCAATTGGTTGAGACCTACTTAGATCCTATATAGTTTGAGAAATATTTTTGTGGGAATTGCCAAGGTCAAACAGTATCGGTTACACAGAATTTGTGGCATGTGAATGAGAGACAGTGAGAAACCTCAACCATCTCAAACTACATACAACATCTCATATTTCACAGGTCATCACTTCTAAAGAAAAGGTTTGTGGTAAAGAGCCATTGTTTTGTTTTTGTTTTTTTAATTAACTATCAAGTACAGTACAGTGGTCTTCTCACATGAAGCAGATTCTTTTATATTCATAAATGCCTCAACACATTTTGTTTTTCCAAAAATGGTCAATTATTAATTAATATGTAAAGTAATCAATTTAGAGTCAAATCAAGTACTTTGTTTGGCTGCTTGAGGACACAGATGACATTTCTAAATTCAAAAGGACATAGTCCATTATTGTATGCAAAATGAAAACATTTTTACCTCAACTTACCTTTTTTGGGGGGGTGGGGGGGGGGG
>JAHKKF010538563.1:0-28191 GCA_019740295.1 Labeo calbasu
TCTGAGTTTTGTTGTAAACCATGGCTTATCATTGTTGAATGTTAAATAAGTCCTGGTAGGAATGCATATATCCTCACAGAAACTGATATATGAAGTTAGTCTCTATGAGTTCATCCAGATGATTTGCAGCAGCTTCAAAAACACTCCAATCAGTCCGTTTGAAACAGGCTTGTAAAACCCGCTCTGTTCCATTAGTCCATCGCCTTACAGTCTTTAATACATGTTTAGCTGTTTTCAGTTTCTGCCTGTAGGTGGGTATCAGATGAACCAAACAGTGATCAGAGAGTCCCAAAGCTGCCCGTGGGACAGAGTGATATGCATTCCTTATTGTGGTGTAACAATGATCCAATATATTACTGTCTCTGGTGGGACATATAACATGCTGACTGTATTTGGGCAGTTCACGGGAGAGATTTGCTTTGTTAAAATCCCCAAGAATGATTAAAACAGAGTCCGGGTGTTTCTAGATCGGAACAGCACATCTTTAACACTGTTACATCTGTACACCACCTCTCATTGATGTAAAAGCATGTCCCGCCACCACGTGATTTTCCCGTTAATTCTGCGTCGCGATCCGCTCTAAACAGCTCATAGCGCAGCAGATGGAGCACACCGTCCGGTATCGCGTCATTCAGCCAGGTTTCCGTGAAGCACAGAGCAGCGGAGTTTGAAAAGTCCTTATTTGTCCGAGTAAGCAGAAGAAGTTCATCTGTTTTTTTGGTTAGAGAGCGGAGATTTGCCAGATGGATGCAAGGCAGCCCCATACGGAATCCGCGTTGTCTAAGCTTCACGAGCGCGCTGCTTTTCCCTCCTGCGAGTCCTGAAGCGCTTGATCAGTGCCGCCGCTCCGCCAACTACAATGCTCGGCAAAACGTCCGAATAATCGAAAACCGGTAGATTTTGTGGTGTGTTCTGCCGAATGTTCAGCAATTCATCTGACCAATCAACAGTTCAACTGACCGTGTTTGCAAAACAAAAAACACTAAAACAACTGGAGAGATAAGCACAGTGACTGCCATGTGCGGCGCCATCTTGTTTTCAAAGCAGTGCTGTCCATATCATAAGTATATTCTCTCTCATTGGACAATATTTTGAAAGAGTGAAATTAATGTGCCTATAATGACTCGTTCAGATCTGTGGATATTTTATTCTAATAAACTTTTGAACCAAAAAGGAACCTGCGAGTGTCCACTGGGCAGTCCTCATGACAATGTTTCTACCCAAATATCGGTTAATGCTATAACAGCGCTCTGTCCTGTCACATGGAGTGTAACTTTCTGCTGTCTTTTCCTTAGGCCCATCTAATCACCATCTACTTTTGTATATCCAATTATGCTTTTATAAATTTCACATTTTTTTATTTAGTATTTTTAGGGCCTGAGCACCGATGGTGTGAGGATCCTATTGGAATTACTCAGATTCTTCTTCTTTTCCAAAATGAATCGTGGTTTTGAGGGCCTAAACATGCTTGAAAACTCATGAAACTTTGCACAGAAGCCAAAAGAGGTGAGAATTTACATCTGATATGGGTTTTAGAAGTGGGTGTGGCAAAATGACTTGATAGCGCCACCTATAAAGTTTCAACTAAGTGCCCCTTGAGCTATGTTTCACATACATGTACATAATTCGGTAGACACGTAACACACCAATACCCCTGGGACAAAGTCCGAAACCCAACAGGAAGTCTGTTATTTTTCTCCTCACCATCCTGCTTACCTTGTGACTTTGAATTCCTGCCTGGCTTTGTTTCGGACTACTCTCAGACTCTTTGTCCCACCAGACTTGGTCACTCTGCTTTCCGTGGCAGTCTGCTGCCAATCTCCACCTGGCACTTGGAGCCATGCCCTTAGTTGCGTCTCACGGTGTGTTTGCTCCCTTAACCAGTTCGCTTAATATCAATAGACTGCGTTTCTGACTGCATTTGAGCCCCCATTATGTGACACCCAAAGTTGTACTGGAAGTAAAAATCCCACCACACACCTTTTGGTTAGCTAACCAGGTAGTCTAGATAGAGAACTTGAAAGCTGAATGTCATTTCAGACACATGCATTTTATTGTGTCCAGTTGGATGAAGAGTGTTGCAGTAATGTTTCAACTGCCGTATGTGGTCAGCATGTGTCTGTACAGCAAAAGCATGCATAATGAGTGATGACTACAGAGCTGATAGTGTTGGAGTGCACACAGATGCACACAGTGCAGTCCTAATAAAAGACATGGTTTAGTGAAATTTAAGCACAGTCCAAACAGAAAGATGGTGAGAGTGCAGCACTATTCCCTTTAGACCGTCTATCCTGAACACAGCATTACATCCTCAAGGGCATTAAAAAATCTCCCCAACAAGACTGAGGCAACGCCCCATACATTAGACATGCAAAAAGATTACAGATTATCTCTATCTAAACAGCAGACTGAAAAGTGTGGGTGGGTAGTCAGTATTAAACAAAAAACTAATTTGAAGAATGATTCAAATGACTTTGTCTATATTATAAATGTCAGCTGAGTTCAAAACTTTACGTTTCAGAAAGAAAGCCACTAAAGTCTGTTCTAGCGCATCACACGTGTTCGAGCTTTTATCTTTAGCTTATCTGATGCCCCTTTTTTACATTTGAGCCTGTATACACTGGATGGATTTGAGAAGTCTGTGCAAAGCACTAGGAAAACACAAGTATCAGGAGTATCGGGACTCTGTATCTGCAGATACTCAATATTCAGTGACTCAGATCGGGTCATTTAAAGCTTGATCAGGACATCCTTACTACACAGTGTTCACTGCTAGCTATTTCCTGACCATGTAAGATGCTTAAAATTATACACACATATATTAAAATTGAATTAACAAAATTGATAAACACTACCTTAACCCAACTGAGCTGTGTAATCAAGACATCCCAGAACCAGATTTATTTCAAAACAGATTCAAAATGCACACTCAATAGGCAATTTTATAAGGAAACATTTGGTAGAGATTTTGCTGCTAAAAAGCAATCTGCAAGACACTAAATGTAAATGTTTACATGCTTTATCACCGACTTTTAAATAATTACTCAATACATTTAATACGGTTTTTAGTATGTGCAATCATGCATTTGTCTTTTTTAGTAATTTAATTTTATATTTCTATCGTCTTCTTTGTAGGTGTGTTTATGTGTGTAAGATGCTCTGTTTTCGTTTTCAGACTTTTTAAAGGAGAAGTCCACTTCCAGAACAAAAATTGACAGATAATGTACTCACACCCTTGTCATCCAAGATGTTCATGTCTTTCTTTCTTCAGCCGTAAAGAAATTATGTTTTTTGAGGGAAACATTTCAGCATTTTCTCCATTTTCTAATGGACTGATATGGTGCCCCAAGACTGATCTTCCAAAATACAGTTTAAATGCGGCTTCAAACGATCCCAAATGTGGTTGTAAACGATCCCAGCCGAGGAAGAAGGGTCTTATCTAGTGAAACAATCGGTTATTTTCAAAAGAATAATACAACTGAAATGATTTTTGAAGTTGAGGGAAAAAATACGATTAGAGTTTTTCGATATACCCTGTCTTGAGTCAGAATACACAGAGTTCAAGGAGAGAAAGAAAAGATGAGCGTTTAACATTAAAAAAGTATTTAAATATTATTTTTTTAAATGAAAATAACCGATTGATAAGACCCTTCTTCCTCGGCTGGGATCGTTACAACCGCATTTGGGATCGTTTGAAGCCGCAAAATCGGCGCACCATATCAGTCCATTATATGGAGAAAAATGTTGAAATGTTTTCCTCAAAAAACATAATTTCTTTACAGCTGAAGAAAGAAAGACATCTTGGATGACAAGGGAGTGAGTACATTATCTGTAAATTTTTGTTCTGGAAGTGGACTTCTCCTTTAACATTCTGTCAAGGGTCTACAGATGAAAAATAGGCTTTCTGGCTAATTCTGGCACATTTACAGTCATGTTTATTAATGTGCATTGCTTCTGTAAATAAACTAAACTGAACTAAACTAAACAAAGCATACAATAAATGTTTTGTTATTAGTTCAGATTGTGTTTGACAGCTCTTAATCATCATCCTGTCTTCTTAAGCATCAGTGAAGGTTGTGTGTGTGGTGTATGAATCCCTCTGTTGTCCTTAGTCTGAAAAAAATAGATCTCAAATGCACACAGTCACTGCTGGAAAGGGTTCAAATATGAAGTTGCTGGAAAACCAAAGCATGTGCAGGACCTGGAGAAGAACAGCAGAGAGTTTAACTGCTCAGAACAAACAAGGGACTCACGAACCACTACCACAAAACATAAAAACACTCATGAATCTTTCAGCTAACGATACACAGCTTTAGCACAGGTAAACTTTTGACCAGGGTCATTGTTTTCCACTTCAGCTATTACTTTGTCTTGGGGAACTGTAAACATCTGTGAAATAGCTTATACAGGACAGTAATAACATCTTATTTTGTTACCATTGCTAACATTTTGCAGGTTCTGCAACATATATATATATGTATATGACCGCAACCGATTGCAGTTTGCTTAGCACAGGTGGAGCTGCTGCTTTCTTCAAAATGAAAGCAGAATTATTTGCTCACAAAGAATTTAAGGTGATTTACCAAAAACCCAAACGCAGTTGCAGTTAACTAGCAGTGAGCAATTAGAGAAATTCCCCAGCCTCGGGTGTGACCCAGGATGACCTCGCTCTCGTTACGCCACAGCCCAACATGAGTGGGGGAAGAGTAAGTGGTTTCTGTGAGACTTCTGAGTGCAGATCAAACTACCAGACTTTGTCTTCCTCTCATGAAAAGTGAAAGAAAGGAATTTAATGTATAGAGTGATGAACTAGAGGATGTAACAAGATTAAGAAAAATGAACAAGTCTTGAAAAGCAAAAACAACAACATTCTGAGAAAAGACAGAAATGAAATGTAGACACTGCATTGGAGACAAAAGATTTAGACTTCCTGCGAATGTTATGGCAGAGAGGGAACGTTTTCATTCCCACAGCTATGTGCTCTATTGGCCTCCATTCCCAAAACAAAACCTTAAATACAAGCTCACTGTGTGCCCTCTGACTTATCACATGGCTCGAAAACTGCAAACCGCCTGCAGTGGAGACTGCAGATGTGACGCCAAGCAGTATAGGGTTATACTTCATATATATTTTTAGTGTTTATGTAATTTGCTCAGAAATGGCTTATTTTTGTTGTTGCTGTTGTTTTTGATAGTGACCATCATTTCAATCAAAGACTGATTGCTGCCAGATGTTTAATGCAAAAGCATTAAAATACAGTAAAAATAACAAAGTTTATGAAAAAGAATCGAATAATTGAAACTGTTAGTCATAGCCATTACCATGCTAGTGTATCTGGAGAGTTCTGCAGACTGTATGATTGTATCGTACGAACCTGGAAAAGGGCTGCTCACATGGTCAGTCGCATGATTGTCTCCTGAAAATAAAATGTCATACGCTTGGAATAGTAGGAGTAATTTCTTATCTAATTTAACAGGAAAATAATATCCTATTTATTATTTGATTATTTCAATCTCCTGTTTAAAAATAGGAAAACAGATGCACTATAGTTGAAATGGTTCTCTCAAAATAATAGATGTCACTAAAAATGTGAAGACTATCAGCAATAAGTTAATGCAACCTCTTATTTACACAAGGTAAACAAAGCTGCTTGGTTTAAATCTTTAAAGTATAGAATGTATTGTATACCTGTTGCTGCCATAATAATAAGCCATTTCAAATACTGACCACTCACTGAAATATTGTTCTTGTTGATACTTTCCATCATTTCAGTACTAAAACTGTACATTTTTACAATGCACGCAAAGTTCAGCAGTTACTATACGGTGCTCAGCCGTGGTCAAGACGGATTTAAACTGTGAATTTTGAATCAATTTCTTCTTGTAAACTCAAACATGTGAACTCAGATAACACTTTGGCAGGGGATTTTTATGCAGTGATGGGGGAAAACACAGTCATTCTGGACTCGGGTGGCAATAAAATCACCTGACTAACCTCAGTAAATGTTGAAAATACCTTACATCCCCATGAGAAACAATTACCGTTCGAATAGGGCTTATGTGTTCCTTACTTAACACACCTTATTTAGATCATCAGCTCGTTAGGTCAAGACCTCAGTTAGGAGAGACATACAAAATGTGCAAAGCAGTAGTTGAAAGACTAGTTTAAACTATACAGTTTAAGAAGTTTAAATATATATTAGTTATGGTTTAGTTTGATATATACTCATTAAAACCATGTATCTTTGTAGAAAGAGATAACTTACATTTCTGGTTCCAACATATGTACCAAGATTACTAACAACAAACACTGCAGTGAACTAATGCCATCTCATGAGAAACATGTATAGAGAACATTTAATGAGATCCTGTAGATACAGATATCTAAACAGACATGTAAGGTAGCAGGAGACAGACTGGGCAAAAGATACATTTTACAGTTGTTGTTTTAACAATGTGTGAGCTGTCATCATCACTTTGCAAAAGCCACACAAAAGCCTTAGAAGAGCATAGGAAAGTAGTGAAGGAGTACCATCAAAATTCAAAATATGGGGACAAAAATGAACTTTATTTTATTTTATATAGATAGAGATTATATTGGGTTTATTCAATGGTTTAGCAAACAACAGGAGTTAATATTAATTCAGTTACATTTTAAACACAACCCTGTCTTTTTTACTCCATTTCACCAACAAAAAGGGTTTCAAACAAATCCACACATCCACAAATCCATCTGATAGACAGTTTACAGTCCCATGAGGAAAGGAGTTGTGAATGGTATCAAAGTGATACACTGAAGTGAAGCCGTAAGTCACTTAATGAATGTAATATGTGCAGATTACATTCATACCAAACATATTCATAATATATGGAACATATTTTTTTTTATGGTTGAGGTGCTTACTCAAATTAAGCACATACTCAGCAAAAATATGTGATTTCAGACACAGCAAGTCACTTTCGTCTCTGAATAAATCCGTTCAATCAACTGCTTAACTGAGTGCGTCAACAACTCTGTCATAAAAAAATCCGAAATCAGATACTGTGTTGAGTAGGTACTTTTTTGAGTAAGTAATTACTTCACCACTGCAAAAAGAGTATGTTCTATATAGTATGAATGTGTGTCCTACATTCATCTTGTTGTCATTGTCACATGGCCTACCAGTGTCAGTTGCGTTGCATCACTGCCATTCATAAATCCTAGCCTGTGGCCTCATGGGATAGTAAAGTGTCCATCGTATGCACACTTCAGAATCATGCCGGACGAACAGGTCATTTGGTACTTAAATACTTTGAATTCAGACATGCTTCTTCCGTCACATGCTGTTTTTTGCCTACTATATAGTAGGTAAGTATGCGATTTCGGATGCAGCCATTGACTTGCCACCACCTACTGGCAGTTTTAGTTTCATAAAAGTATCATTTCATGGTATTAAAGTTATACTGTGTAACCTTTTTTCATCCTCCAAACCAGGAGTGTCCAATCCTGCTCCTGGAGGACCAACATCCTGCTCCAACACACTTGTCTGGAAATTTCTAGCGGGTCTGAAGAGCTCGTTTAGCTGGTTCGGGTGTGTTTAGGGAGCTAAACTCTGCAGGAGAGTGGCCCTCCAGGATGGACACCCCAGCTCCAAACCTGTAAACCTATAAAAATGATTTATATTTACATATGGTAAACACACTAACTGCATTTATTCCACCTTTGAGCTTCATAGCCTGTGTAAAAAAGTCACCCCTGAAGCGCCATTATCAGTTTTGTTGGAGAACAAGATGGCTATGCTGGTCCAACCATCACTAAACCAACCAACTGACTCTAACTACCCTTTAACCCATGGAATTCAAGCTCCTCTGGGCCCATATTTATCAAGCTTCTCAAAGTGCAATTTTAGTCTTAAGTGCTGAGAATTCATGAAATTTACTCCTACTTTCAAACTTAATTATAAAAGCGGTTTATCAGTTATCTGTAATCTACTTCTTAAAGCTAAGAATCACTCTTTGTCTCCCAGGAGAGGAGGAATGTTTTTGAAATGTTTGACAACGAGCAGTTAATCAAATGGTTACATTTCCTCAATAATTCAAAACGAGCAAAGAACACTTACATTAGGCTACCAAAGAACATAATCGAGCGCAAGTATTGTGCTCTTTAAAAACACTCCCGTTATAATCAGTGAAGCTATCTGCACTTGTATGATGAATAAATCTAGAAAGATAGGTGCCTATATTTTTGACGGATAATTATAATAATAATGATAATTGTCTTGCTGTCGTCAAAGGCATCAGCAACAGGCAATATCTCTGACTATCGACGAAACACAATACTATGATCTGTCGGCACAACTCTAAACTGAAGGTTGTGATGACGCTTCATTTCCTTGCCATAAAATATTTTCTTGAAAATTCTTTGTTGTCAAATGTGTGTGAATATTCTTAAATAAGGAAATCTATTCAGTGATTGGTCCATGTGTATGTCGTCATCCAAAATCCCATTTATGGCACAGCAAAGTGTTGTAAATAATCTCTAAGACTGACACTTAAGATTTACACTTTGCTTAAATTATGACTGAGATGCTTGATAACTAACTTTTAAGCGCAGCTTTGAGCCAAGAATCTTTTTACACTGAAGTCAATTCTTAGCAGTGTTTTTGAGAGTAATTCTTAGATACTTGATAAATACGGGCCCAGGGCTGTGTTTCCCAAAAGCATCGTAAGCCTAAATTGATCGTAGCTGCATTGGTGACAATGGGAAATGCAGCCCTGGTCATTTTCACGAGAGGAGAACAAAGAGGCGAAGGAAAACGGATATAAACATTGAAGGTGATGATGATTTGCCACGTAGAGATATCATCTGCACACATATCAACACCCATTCATCTATAAGGACACAATAAGGACAACCTGTGCAATCTGGACAGCTGTGGAAAGGTTTTCTTTGCTTTTTCATGAAACACAAATCGTCAATTTTATGAATATGAAAATGCATCTTGCATGTAGACTGAAGTACATGGGAGTGTAAAAATGGCTCTTGAAAAAGTGGCAATAGCAGCGATGGTTAAAGGCTAAAGAAACATTTTGCAGCAGTAGCAGCTCAGCATGTTTACAGGTCTGGAGTACAAGTTATAAGTCAGTGGAAGCTCATTAAATAGAACTCAAACTACAAATTCTGAGCATGATATTGGTCCAACTATATAATCATACAAGATTGGTAATAGAGTGGACAGACTTAACACAATAGTCTTGGAGTCTCTACTAATGTTCTGATGAGTTGAATCAGATGTGTTTGATTAACACATGCAAAATGGTCGTGAACCACTGCTCTACTCAAGTTCTCAATTTCTATTCTATTCCTTCACTTTGACAACTCACCTTATTCATAGCATGAAAACAATACAATGGAGAGTGCAACACAGTGTGCCAGTCAGTGTCAAATTTCTCATACATTTTGCAAAAATTATTGCAAACTTATACTGTACGGTTGCACATTAACAAAGACATTTGACAAGCCCCTCATCCTTACCAAAAGGACCATTTGGAATTACTAAAGTTTCAAAGGCACTGATAGTGAACGTCTCAGCCGACTGTCTGATATGTTTAGTTTTACTGTAGTTGGAACAGCTGTAATTTGCTGATTGTCCAATTTTAATGTCTCAGATTTGGTTTCAGATAATTTTTTCTCTTCCTCTCTACCTGAGCTCTGCCTTCCTGGATAATCGGATCATTAGTTGCCTAGGAAGAGCTATTTTCAAGTCCACTGTCAAGGCCATTCTCAAGTCCTTATTGGCATCTCTCTTTCTCTCATCCGTGCGTTTCTTTCTTTTTTTTTTTAAATCTGTATTTTCTTTTCTTTCACATGATCACTTTCATTCTGTTACACAGGTAATATTTCACATATAGTGGCTACAATTTATTGCCCACACATCTGTTTTGTCCAAACTAGTACTGAATGTGAACATTTAAGGGTTACATTGCAATACATTCTCACTCCATCAACAAGATATGCTTTGATAGTAATATGTGACAGAGCATGGTAATAGGAAAAAGACCCACAGTATTATAGTATCATGATTTTAATGTTTTTTTTTTTTTTTTCCTACAGCATGAACCACCATAGTAAAATCACCCTACAATGGCACCTTTTTATTCACACCTTGCAGTGTTACGTTTATAAACAGATTCCTCTTTATAGATTTACATGTAGAAGGGATTGGGAGATAGAATGCAAAACATTCAAATGTGCACTAAATATAAACGAGTAATGCAGCTGGTTACATCAGCGTTAAAATGTTGTAATTGCTCCTAAAAGTTGTAGACATGCATTACTGAATGAGGCTAGAACTACCACAAATCAATAATACTCTAGTCCTATCATCAAACCACGTCACTGTAACCAATAGCAACAGAGCACATCCTCTATCAGCAGTGCTTCCCAACCACGGTCCTGTATCTCCCAGTACACCGCACATTTGAGCTGTCATCTTAATCAAACACACCTGATTCGGGATTCAGCTGATCAGATCATTAAGTCCGAGACCTTAAGTGGGTGTGTCAGATAAAGGAGACGTCCAAAATGTGCGGGGTTAAGGAGGGAGAACCAGGGCTGGAAACCACTGCTTTACAGTCTGGCGCTACATTCCTCTGCGGCGTTTTTACTACGAACGACATACGTCACTAAGCATGTAAAGCTGCCGCGAGCGGCTCATTTCCCGCGAAAATAAGACATTCGAACGAGTTCTAAATTCGAACAGCTCTAAATGCGAAATATGACATACGCGCTACTAGAGGCCGAATCATTCACAAACACCAGCCTTGTCCATTTACAACTTCCATAATCGTTCGCCGCAGAATAAGTGTGGCATATCATGACCTCACTGCATGCGAAATACAATGCTTGAAAAAAAAAGATCTTTTGCTCTATGCGGGCGATTCTTTTCATACAAAAAAATTAGAAAATGGTGTACACATTGTCTTGTCCGTACACCGAACAGCATCAAAATAAGCTTGAATTGCGGTCTGTCCTTGTCCGCCAGTCTTACCGTTATAGTAGCATTCCTTACAGCATTAGATGCGGTTTGCCGAATCTCAGCTGCGCTTCCCGGCTTCAGTAGGCTTTTCGTAAATCTCCGGGTCGATTCCGCTGCCATTTCTTCATCGGTACATTCGGAGCTATAATCTGCAGTATGTGCCACGAATCCGTAATGTGCTTAATCGCGCCGAAACCGAAAGGTTGCCTTATGCAGACTGTAAATGCGCGTCCTTCGCCTCACTGTCTGTTCCACTCAGCAGCTTTACTACGGCGCGGTGGGCAGGGCTCTGTTTACTCAGCAATCATACAGATATCAGCAGATGGAGATCATGATCATGCAGCAAATCATTTTAATATCATTTCCAGGCATTAGCAAAGATGGAACAACAATGCAAAGACTGACAGGGTCGAGCAATGGATTATAATACATAAGAAATTAAAGTATTCAGCGTGTTGCAGACAGATTCCACATCAGCAGGATTCCCAGTGTCTTTCATCCAGGTCAACAGATCAAGTGCATAAATCGTTCTTTGGACGAGAAATAGTATTTCAGAAGTAGTAAGTAGTATAAAACTATATTCTCAACATCCTAAAACCATCTAATGGTCCATTCGTAACGTTAGCAGATTATGCAAATACACAACTAAATATATTTACAGATATGTATGCACACAAAAAGTAATCTTACTGCGCTAATTTAGGTGAATATGCCATTTTAACCAAACTGTCTAGATATAGTAGTAGTAGTAGTAGTAGTAGTAGTAGTAGTGGTAGTAGAAGTAGTGTGCGGGAGAACATTTATAGCACATTGGCGCCATCGCGCGTCATAAAACAGAAACAGACCATACTGAATTACAAAAAAAAAAAAAAAGCTTGTCAAAAGTGTTCGGCTGCAGCCTTAGCAGCATTGTCATGACGTAATTTCTCTCAGGTGTTCTGAAATGCATCCCAATTCGCCAATTAGCCCTAGTAAAAAGTAATACATACTGATCTAAAATGTATAATAAAAAAATATTTGGAGTACTTGTGCACAATGCACATGTGTTTTAATGTCACTACTGATGAAAACTGTATGATCTTTAAATAATATCGGTCTTTAAATGGTAAATATTTAAAGTGTATCTAAAGTATACTTGCAATTGCTCCACTTTAGCATAACCAAATATATTTAAGTATATCTTTATATGCGCTTCAGCACTACTTCCACACTATTAAAGTGCATTAAGTACAAAATTGGTTCTTCCAATTTAGCGGACTTTAAATATACCCGTTTAGTATACTAACAGTAAAATTGCAGGGTATTTTTAATATGTAAATCTTCAGTCTCCACAACTACATTTGTAATAGGGTTAAGGGGGTGTTTACATGACATCACTTTTACGTTTTTGCCATTGTTTTACACGACAATGGCATTTTGGGCACCTGAAAAGTGAATATTTTTGAAAATGTATCCAAGTAGACTACAAAAAACGTGAATTTGTGAAAACCCTGACATTATGTGCATGTGTATTACGAGTCTATATGTGCACAGATCTAAGATTGTTTGGTTCTTTGAAGCTCATCCTGGAGTTGCTGTTTTGGTCCGAAGCAGGCTTATTTTAGGTAACAAAATTAGATTGTGGCTTGTAAGTGGAGGTGTTACGGGAAGTTTGTCCCGGACATATCCTGTCCATTTTTTACTAGAGCAACCTGTGGTGGAAGGTGCAAGTATAATTCTAAAAGCTTTCTGAATTCAGCATGGGCATAAAGTCAATATGCTGTTCAGGCGGCCCAGAAATCGTAGCGGTGCTCTCAAGCTTAAAACAGATTTGGAAAAAGTAGAACACACTAAACATAATAAGATTCCAATCAGATATGCACATATATTTCCACTGACAGCCTGTCTGAACAAAGCTTTGGACTCTAAAGAACTCCAAAGAAAAACAACTCAGGACAGCAGTAAACCTTCCTCGAAGTGACAGACCTTCCAAAATTCCTCCAGGAGCACAGGAATGACTCATCCAGAAAGTCACAAAAGATCTAAAGACAAAACATCAAAGATACGCAGGCCTCTCTTGCATCAATAAAGGTGATGACCCTTTGATGATCCTCAAAACTTTTGGTAGAATGTTTTGTGGAATAGTCAGTCAAAATTGGAAACATTTGGAAGACGGCGTCCAGTTAAATCTGGTGTAAAATAAAAACTGAATTTGACTAAAAGAACATCATATTTACAGTCATGCATGGTAGTGGCAGTGTGCTGGTGTGGAGATGCTTTGCTGCTTCAGGGCCTGAGAAACCCCACAATAAGGAACCCCTGTGATATATCAGAAAATCCTAAAGGATAATGTTTGGTCTGCAGTCTGTAAATTGAAGCTGAAGCGCAACTGGATTATGCAGCAAGACAATGATCCAAAGCACAGTAAATCCATCTCTGAGTAAACACAAAATACAGATTTAAATGATTTAAATGATTATTTGAGCAAAAACATCCAACAAGTTGCCCCTGTAGCTACTAATTCTACAATCTACACAACTACATTCGTAGTGGGATTAAGGGGGTGTTTACATGACACTGCTTTTGCATATTTGCCATTCATTAATACGACAATGGCGTTTTGGGGACCTGAAAAGTGAATGTTTTTGAAAATGCATCCAGGTAAACTACAAAAATGTGAATTTGTGAAAACACAGACATTATGTGCATGTGTACATAATGTGCACTATATGTGCACAGATCTATGATTGAATGGCTCAAAAGGCTAAATTAGAGGAGTAAGTTGGAATGGCTTGCTCAGAGTCCTGACTTGAGATGCTGTGGCTGAACATTAACCCAGTTCATGCTGGTAAACCCTCCAGTGTGACTAAACTTAAGCAGTTCTGCAAAAAAGATCCAAAAAATGGCCAAAATTCAGTCACAGTGCTATGACTGATAAGACTGGTCTCCAGTTATCAGTCAGTTAAGTGTGTAGGTTATAGCTTGTTTAGGAGGCTTTTTTGTTTGTTTGTTTTTTGGCTCTTCAATAAAGAGATGAAAAGAAAGTAAGTGAGTGAGTAAGTAAGTAATTTCATTTATTAATCTCAGTAATCATGGATCTGAATTGATTTTTTTTTCCATTTTCTATATATAATAATTTATTTCTATAATAATATTAAAGTGATAGATCTCACCTTACAACAAACGTGGAAGCAAAATGGCTAATGTTTACATATTTAGTATAAACAATATATATGGATTTTGTTTATGCACAAATAAGAAAACTGATTAAAGAGTAAAATAGAGTAAAATAAAATGTATATCGACATTAAATAAAATAAGAAGAAAGAAGAAATATGATACTCTTCATGGTTTTAGGCGCAAATAAAGAATTGAGGAGACGTGAGTGAGCATTTTTTCTCTTTCTCTAGAAGCTCTGGGGACCTCTAGTGGTACAGTTACTCATTACATATTAGTTCAATCAGTAAAGTACTGCATCTTCGCAACACAACATTCATGGACTCGTGGATTTGGCGCTCTTTTGAGAATGTTGTAGTGTGTTCACCAAGAATAACCCGATAACTGAGGAAGAAAGACTTAGGATAATAAACTGAGAGTTCAAGATTTATCTCATGTTATGTTAACTAACTTTTCTGGAATACCCCACAGTTCTAAAATTACACCACAGTTGTGTCTTATTTTGTGCAAATTCATCACCCTATATTTTCACTCAATTTTTGTGCCTCTCTCTGTGTAACTGTTATTAGAGTTGATGGATGTCATATTTGTAATAAGCCCAATGAAAGCTTTCACATAACAAAATGTTTTTGTTTCATCTCTCAATTATTGGTTTGAAGTGTTGATGTTCCGCTTACATGTGACAATATGGTACAACTTAAAGAGAAAAAAGTCAGAAAAGATAGGTAAAGCAGCTGGTGAAGCTTCAAACAAGCTAAAGCCCTTAAAGTGAACCAATTTTTGTTTTATGTCCTGTAGCCGAGGCGGATGCAGAGGACCCTGGGGTCTGTAGTGTTTTTCAGATGAGAGAGTGGATGGGGGAGAGAGGAGAGAACGAGAGAGAGAAAATGCTTTGTCTGAAGTTCTGTAGATTAATATACAGCTGTCACGGGCCCAAGTATCCACACCTCATCAGAAGCCTTTCATCTCAGCAAAAGCACCTGAGGCATCAGACAGAGAGCACACACACCTACAAGCACGCATGCTCATTTACACCAACATGCTGTGCATATTCAGCCTTTTTGAGATTAAAATAATATCTGTTTAATATGCATTTAATATTATCTGTTATGTGTAAGCAACGTGCTAATGTGTATTCATGTTGCTGGACATGCACACCTTGGTCTGTTGATGATAATAACCAGTTCTCTCCTGTGTAATTAAGTGCAAATGGCCTTATGAGCCCCAGCAGAATCTGAAAGATCAAAAGACTGATTTTAGACCTTTGAAATAAAACTGCTTAGTTAGCCACAATGCAAAAAGCAAGCATCTGTGTGATACAATAGCTGTTTACACTTGGTATTAACGTGTAGCCTGTATATGTTGTCCAAATACGCATTGAAAAGACACGTGTAAACACGTTTGTCACTGGAATATCATCTGATCTCCTGGTCCTGACGTTGCCTGTGACACATTGTGATCTGAGCTCATTGTCATTAAGCACTAACTATCAAAAATATACAGTCATGCTTTTAAAGAAGGGTTTTAATAGAAACCCCAGCACTTCACACAGAGGACACTCTTTTTATAATCA
This sequence comes from Labeo calbasu, assembly GCA_019740295.1. Taxonomy (NCBI): domain Eukaryota; kingdom Metazoa; phylum Chordata; class Actinopteri; order Cypriniformes; family Cyprinidae; genus Labeo; species Labeo calbasu. The sequence continues at coordinate 15,747 of JAHKKF010538563.1, forward strand.
GTGACTGTCATTCACTTCAGCTCAGTGAGACCTCACTAACTGAGTTCTGCACTCTCATTAAACTAGAGTTGTGGGGTAACCATCCCTGATAGCAAGCAACCATCGAATCACTGTTAAAAAATGTTGATTAGTCAGTTTTAATTGCATTGAATCAAAATCACATTTGCACCTGCAATTAATGTTGAAAAAATGTTGAAATTCCAACAAACCACCATTATTACGATCAGTGCTTTAGCTGGGCTCTTGACTCTTTGTATTTTAACATTGGGTTTTCATTGTCATTTGTAACAATGTGCTAAAACACATTTGTTGAGACAATAAAATCTAAGATCCACTGGGATCAAGTGATTGTGATTATTGTAAGATTATTTGAATAATTGCTCACAAGTGTGTTGGAATAGTTATGTGTGAATAATGTGTGATATTACAGTGTAAGATGAAAGCAGTGGTATGGCTATCATACTTCCAAGAATTAACAGAAAAAAGAGAATCAATAAAATGCTGAATCAATTAGACATCGAAAATCAACGTATGGAACTCAACAATGGTGACAACTGAAAAAAAGGAAAATTTCATGCAGAAATGGATGCTGGGTATCAACATAGTACAAAGGTGTGTTCGACTTAACTCAGTGCAGCTCAATCAAATTCTGACTTGAAGCAGTGCATGCCGGTAAAAAATTTTGTCCGACTTACTACCGCGATAGCGTTTCGAGAGCAGCCGGCTGACTCAGCCGACGCAGTTTCTTCAGCGCAGCTGCAGGAGACTGTTTCACGATTGGCCAGATTCACCGTCTATGACAACGATCACATGTGTTTTGGGTTTATTCTAACATCATCAAGTCCAATAATGCTCATAATTCTGTGTTTTTAGAACAGTAAAAGCTTTTTTACTGTAGTCTCAATGTTATGTTGAGTTACATTTATCATAAAACACTGATTAAAGAATATGTAACCCCACTTTATTAGTATTTAAATAGTATAAGTTGAACATCTTTCTTGTTCAGAGGTCACTGTATTGTTTGAAACGTCTGTGTATTTGACAAATATTGCATTTAATTCACTTCAGCTGTGATAGAGCATGCAAACACCGTGAGAGCTTCACTAACGAGAGCAGAAAGGGTCCGACTTGACGTCTCCGTTTTCAACTCCGCCCCGACTGCTCTCGGCTAATCTAGTCAAACACACCTCAAAACTCATTCATGACTCCCAGCATGCATTGCAGTTGATCTGTTCATCTGAATTAGTTTGATGACTGACACCATTGTTGAGGTTTGTATGATGAGTGTTGATGTCTAAACATTTCTGTATATCTTGCCACAGTATCTTTGCTTTTGTGAATTAGAATATTTTTATCAATAATGAAAGAAAACTTTAATATTATTTAGTATGATTTCTTACTTTTATTACAGCTTGACATCCATCACAAAAAGTAATCTACTTTTATTTTTATCTACTCTAATTTTAAAACATTTCTTTCTTTTTGAAGCATAAGTGCTTATACCAAAACACTTTTGTAAACACAGAAAGTGAATTAACATAATGAAAAGCAAGAATCATGAGACCAACTAAAGCAAACACTGATCACAATAATAGTGTTCTGTTGAAATGTCAACATTTTTTCAACATTAATTGCGGGTGCAAAAGAGGTATTAATTCAACTATTTTTGACATTGAACATTCAGTGGTTTTCACCTGTTCTCTTGCTATCTGGGATTAGTTTCATTTACACTGAATAATTCCAACAGTGAATCCCATTTATTACCGTATTTCCCAAGTACACTCACTGGTAAGTTGATGAAATTACTGTTTTTTTTTTTTTTTGTTTGTTTGTTTTTGACATTTTAATGCATAGCTGACCTGTCATGAATCAAGTGAGTAGTGGTATTTTCTGTAGCCAGCTTTTAGTTAATGTTTATAATTAGATAGCTAATGTGAGAAACACTTTACTAGCTAGTTAATTCAGATAGTTCAATGTATATGGACAATAGTACAACTTTAGGACATTTTTGCTCTGTCCTTCAACAGACTGGACTTAAAATGAAACAATCAGGGATGGAAATTAATACTCACCAACTCATCAAATGTGAGTTATGAATCATTAATTATGTCCTCCAACCCAGAGACTCCCACAATAGCAAAACAAAGTGTAAAAAAGGTCAAACACTATTAGAGAATCACCACTCAGATCTGTTGGCGATGCCAAATTATGACTCTGAAAGCTGTTTAAAATCCTGCTGCATCACTCATGCAGTGTAAAAAAAAATAGTGTTCAGTCCATGTTCTTTTTAATAGGAGGGCTGTACAACTTGCCCTTTGCCCTTGATTGAGTTGAGCCGGCTTAAAAGAGAAGGTGTGTGAGCAACAAAAGGTAAGCAGCTACAGCTGCTTAAGGTGCGTTTCCAGTACAGTGTCAGATCTGTGCTCAGTGCTGCTGGCAACGCTACAACGCCACTGCTTTGGGGCCTGTGAAATTTAGGGTAGAGCATGCCTCTGAAAACAATGTTTGCATTTCATCTTCTTTTAACGGCAGTTCGCAAACTAAACATTTTATTGACGTCATGTAGGTACAAACTAAAATTCAAAATGATGAAACTTAGCCTATAGAGAAAGCCCTAAATAAAACATATGACTTCAACAACAAGTGATTTCAGCTCGGTAATCCACCAGTTCAGCAAACACTCAGAGACATATGTCAAAATTATGGCTTGCCTATATTTTTTGTTTTCCGCTCGCGGTTTACATTAAGTCAAGGAATGCCCAACCTTTCTGCCACTCTCAACACTTTCTCCATGCCGCTTTTAATCCCATAATGCACCATGTGAGCGTTTAAGATCAACTTCCATAGGAATGAATTGAAAACGCTTGCTATGCCGTGCTCGCTATGTGCCAGTGGAAACGCACCATTAGTAGTGAAAGCATGAGGTCCAATCATTTTACGTATAAAAGCGTCTTCATATGTAAGCGCTTTGTGAACTGTGGGCAGAACATTTGTGATCTTGATTGGTAGCTGACGATGTAGAACTGTTAAAGGGGTCATGAACTGCCTTTTTTTCTTTGTTGTATTGTTCTCTGAGGTTCACTTATAATGTTATCAAGTATTTTACTTCAAAAATCATCATTTAGAAATAATAGGCTATTTTCTGTCCCGTTTTGAACCATCCCTCAGCAGAATGCTCTGTTTGAATAGGCGTGCCAGATTGTAGACTCTGCTGTGATTGGTGAACAGCGTACATTCATTCCTCATAGATGAACACCGCTGTGATTTAGGTTTAAAAAGCATAAATAACTCATAAATAAGAGAAAAAGCAATAGTGACCACGTAATAAAAACAGTTATTCGCATTTCTGTTGCAACATCACTGTCAATATAGCCATCACAGCATTGTCTTTTAGTTTCAATCTTTTTGGCGAATTGTGTCCGGTTACTGACATAACCTCTGTTCCCTGAGTTAAGGGAACAAGTGTTGCGTCGCTGATGCTATGGGTGATTGTAAACGAATCCGCAGTAAAATAAAGTGAACAAAGGATGGAGTTCTTCACACTGATGTGGTCTGGAACTTTATTAAAATAAAGTTCATTCACTCTTTCCTAATGTTGGGATCAGAAGGAAGGCAATGCAAAGACTGTTTTTTCCACAAATCTGCACTGCAAAGCATCCTATTGTTTGGTTTCTGCATAGACCTGCACGTTCATCTCTCTGGTAAACACTATGTACAAAGTGGTGGGCGGGGCAAAACAGGCAGCCATGTCAATCTTCTTCTGTGGAGGCGGCGCTTATCCACACTATTACATCATAGAGTAGAACATTCCAAAATGTGTCGTTTGGCAGACTGCCTTCAATATAAGCTGTTTTTAGACCACCCTGATAGCACACGTACATCACAGAGATGTCTATTTGACATCTGTATTTACATTTGGAAGATGTATTTTTTAGATTGTTTGCTCATTTGAAATACATATAGGACATTTTCTATCAGACTTCAAATAGATGTCTCAGACCACATTGCTAAAACTGCCCGGTCCTGCAGATAAGCTTAATTCAACATCAGGAAGATCAGGCCCTGAAACTTGTCATAGCACTTACATGTTATTGGTCTTTTGTTGATTTTGATTGTTTCCATTGTCCTCTTTTGTAAGCGCTTTGGATAAAAGCATCTGCTAAATGTCTAAATGTAATGCAATGCAATGTAGATGTCTATTAGACGTGTTTAAGATGTTTATGATTTAGAATGTATGTAAAACTGACATTTTACAGACATCTGTCAGATGTTTGTAGACAGCAGATGCTTTCCAGATCAAGTGATCTTTAACAGACATCTTGCAGACATACGTGTGCTATCTGGGTAACAACAAAGTTTTGAGTTCTGAAACTTACCGGATGTTTTTATATTACGATGGCCTCTTTTATGACGAAAAATCAAAGGGAATTTTGGTTTCTCAGTTCATCACCCTTTTAAGTTCTCACCAGAGTTTTCTTCATGAGGATTCTTAAATGTGTGTTACCGAAGACCTTAAGGGTCATTTGACTGTTCATTATATTATGTCTATCATTCATTGTTTATACTGCTGCTAAGCTTATGTTATATTAGAGGATGGTTAAATTACCATGTGATATATTGTGCTAACTAGCGTAAATTGGGCCAATTTTGGTAGATGGATTTCAGTATGAATTCTGTAACATTTCTAAATCATCATCAGTAATTGTGTCAATAATTATTTTAAAACTGCGGGTAACTTTTCTCTTTCTGTGTTTGTCCTGTGGGCATGCATAGCCATGGTAACTTCTGCTTCTCAAAGCCTCTGGGAAGCAGAAGACAACAGTGAGACATTTTCAACCACCTTAAGACCTTTACTTAAAGGTACTTTTTTCTGTGTGTTTTCAGATTGGTTAGGACCTTTTGCAACCACTGCAGGGTCTCATCTGTGTGTTCCATTTATAAGGCAAATCTGAAGGACCAGGGGTGCGTTTCGTAAGCTATCTATGGTCGTTAGTTCCATTGAAATCTATTGGTAACGACGGAACTTACGACCATAGTTGCTTTCGGGAAACGCACCCCAGATTGAGTTGAAAGCGATAGTCCTTAATCCAGTGAGAAATGTCTGTTAGGCAGACTGAGAGCAGGCCGTGTGTCATCAGCATAGAAGTGATAGAAATGTTTCTGAATGACATGTAGATGGAGAAGAGAAGTGGTCCATGCACTGAGCCCTGAGGCACCCCAGTAGCTAGATGTTTGTTGTGGCTTAGACACCTCACCTCTCACTCCTCCAAAATACTCTGAATGACCTACCTGAGAGGTACACAACTCAAGTGTTTTTGCAATAAATGGAAGAATGGATACTGGTCTGTAGTTTTCTAAAATTGCTGGGTTAAGAGTGTGTTTCTTAAGTAGTGGGGTTTAAACATCCGAGCATGTTTAAATGCTGTTAGAAAGGTACCAGTATGAAGAGATGTGTTGATGATTTAAGTGAGTGCAGGTACAACTGAAGTAGAAATGACCTGAAGGAGAAGAATGGGGATTGGATCAAACACACAGGTAGTAGGGTGATCAGAAAGCATGAATTTGGAAATCTCTGGCTCTGAGAGCAGGGAAAAAGAGGGAAGGGTGTGTGACTGCTATTAGTTTGTGGTGTGGAAAACTGGATGCTGATTGTGGTTGTATTATTTGTGAAGAATGTGGCAAAGTCATTAGCTGTCGATTGATGAAGGAGGGGGAGGAGGATGACAAAAAGCGTAGAGGAGTCAGAAGACTTAATTTTGTTGTGGTAGTAGGTCATTTTAGCAGTAGAGTATAGTTGGATAAAAGGTAGTAGTTGTTGTTGTTTTAACAGTAGAATAATAATTTATTTATATGGGAAACATTCTTGACAAGAGCTGTCAATTCTTGTTCAAGGATTTGATTTTAATATTTTCTCAAAAGCATGAGATGTCATTGTGTGCAACTTCAAAGTTTGGTTTTCACCAAACAATTTTGTTTTTCTTTCTTTTCATCTTTCGTGTTTGCCATTAAGTGCTTTGGAGGGATTTCTCATGGTATTGTTACAACAAAGAACTGCATAAAAATCAAAGCTGAGCAGTGATTTGATCAAAAGAAAAGTCCACGTTTCAGTGCCAGGCCTACTTGAACTCAGTCATCTGTGTGCTCACATCACAGGAGATCAGGGTGACACAGCTCAGGTTTGCCATTAACTCAGACTGGCACATGTCTCCCAGCATGAGGCCTGGCAGCATCAAAGCAGTGTCAGACACAACTACATTATATAGTTCCTGAAATAGAGACAAGTGAGAAGACCACTGCCAAATAAAGACCGACACCCACTCGAAGACTGTACAGAAGAGTTTTTACTTCAAATTCCACATTTATTAAATGGTTGACTTTGAGCATTGACTCCTTGTGAATTTTATAAGCAAAGTGTTCATTTTGGTTCAAATATTTCAAGGCATTTGAGAGAGCCGAAATAATAAGATGGAGGTGAAATTTGAGCCCCTGGTAAGTGGGGTTGGTTTATAGTTCATTTCTTAAGATGAAAATAAAAAAAAAATGTTTAAGTATTTTTTTCTAAACATTTCTTAATATAACTGATATGTATTAGTGTGATAAAGTTACAATTAAGATTTTTTTTTTGTTTTGTTCGGTAGCACTGGACTTTTATTTTTCATACATTTTATAAACTTTTGTGAGTGTGTTTAAACAAATACTTTAAAGAAGCCAAATAAACGTCCTAGAGATGCAGCAAAGTAGCCCTGTAAAATAGCTCTACTATTAAAAAAACTAGATTTTTTTCGACAGGAAATGAGTTTTAACAATGAGTCAAGGAATAAGTGGGAAAAAAAAATGTTTCCAGCCCTTACAGTTCAAAAGTTATTAACAGAAACATAAGTGAAAATTTGGCCTGTTGGTGGCACATTGTTTGAGTTAGAGACTCCAAATTTGTTATGGTTAATGTTGAGACTGTCCTCTATCTTTGCACCAAATTTCATAACTTTCCCAGAAACGGTTCTATATGTTTTGTTGTAATATGCTAAAACAACATTTTACTCAAGATCCAAAATGGCCAACATAGGAAAATGGGGTAGCACTTTATTTTACAGTCCTGTTCTGCATGTACGTACTATCTACTTATTATATCAATCACAATAATTGGTAATAACTAGGTACTAACCCTGAACCTAAACTCCTTGCACTACCCAGTACTTTCTAAGGTAAGTACATGGTAAACATACGTACTGTAAAATAAAGTGTAACCGAAAATAGGGTACTGTTTGATATCGGTATGCTAAACCCAATCTAAAGAGACCAGTAAAAGATTTTGTTTTTTTAAAAAATGCCAAAGTCAGTTTTTGTTCTCAGCACACATTTTATAAAGTTAAATAGTAGAGAAAGTTGCTCTGTAGCACTGGACCTTCGTATTTTATAAGCAATATTTGCTTGTTTAAACAAAGACTTTAAAATGTCTTGGAGAAGCAGCAAAATATCTTTGTAAAACAGCCCCTCTATTAACCAAAAAATAGAACTGAGAAGGACTTGTTTCAATAGAGAATATTTCTGCTGTAGCTGCTGGCAAAGAAAGGGCGAAAATACAAGAAAGAGAGAATGTGTCCCGTTATGAGGAGTAATATCCATGAGTCTGACAGAATCCGGGGCATTTCATGCTGATTGCATTATGTAAAAAAAATAAATAAATAATGTATATAGAATAATGCACTTTTCAGAGTCTATCCATCATTGTTTCATCACACTCTGTCCTTTACAAGAGGAGAGAGAAAGAGATGAGGAGGAGACAAAGGGGGAGCGCCTTCCCTCCTCTGTCTTCTATCGGACACGCTCTCATCTTTCTCAGACAGCCAAACAGGAGCTGGTGTAATTGAATTGAATGAGGCTATCTCCGAAATTGCCCACATGAATTCTATTGCATTATGCCACAAGCGTGACCTGTAGAAAGCAAATGGTGCAGTAATTGTTTTATCTTCTCCTCTGTTGCTGTCCAATAAAAAGTTCAGTTGATATGTACTTGTAACCCAATGTACTATGTAACCCAAACTTTTTTTCCCTCTCATGTGATGCTTAGATGCATTTGCATTAAATAATTAGCCCATAAGCAAATGTAATATATGGCAGACATTGCCCTATACCTATAAAGCAATAAGTTTTATCACATACATTATATTCTTTGGATATATGATGTATATGTGTATATAAATACTAGTAGTGTCAAAAAAAAAATATTGAAGGCAAGTACCATTGATACCAACTGATGCCTTTATGATTTTTTTTCCTAATATTTAACCATTGACTATAGCCATTCAACATTACAGTATAATTGAGAGCTAGCAATTTAACATTTATTAGACTTTAAAAAATAACTTCTAATTAAATGAACTTAAAACAATCTTCACATAAACCCACTACAATGTCATATAGCTACCTGTGCCCTTCAGCAAGAAAATATAGCCTAATTTAATAAAGTTATCAAACACTGAATTCTAAATTAAATAAAGATATAGCTTAAAACTACAAAAGCTATTGATTTCCTCTATTTAATTTTGTTCTTTGATTAACAGACATCACAGCAGCTGGTCGATGAGATATTTTGGCTGCTGTTACTTTAAAAGCTGTCGCTCCTGAACTGGATGTGGATCTGACATTGCTTTAAATGTGACTCATAAATAATAAACACTTACATGCACAGTTTTAAGGCAGCTTTAATCGTCTTTTTTGTAAGTTAATGGCTTAACTGATGACATAACTACGACATTGCATACTCGTCGTAGTTTCATTTGGGTTGAAGTTGGAGCGCGTGTCTGAAACGTCTCCTGTTTGATGTGCAGATGTTCGTGAAGACGTTCCAAGTCTAAATAAACACAACTCTTTAGCAGTTGTGGGTGGGGTGGCCAAAGCTAGTTAAATATTTTTAACACGTTAAACTGAAAAAAATAATCGCCTGCGTTAACGCGCTACTTTTGACACCACTAATAAATACACATTGGAGTCTGTAGTGAAGTGGCTGCCACTCAACTTTACTGAGATTTGAACTTTGTTACATACAGTACATACAATATATAATACAATATATAAAAGTCTGATCATCCACAGGCAAAAATCTGGACACTTCTTAAGTGTTGATAAGGGCTGGTAAGAACCACCTTTTTCATGAGACACCTCTGTGAAATGCCTTTGTTTGCTCCTCAATATTTGGTCAAGATGAGCCTACTGTGGTAAAGCAAAAGACTCTACATTGCCCTCACTGGGATAGCTAAAAGTATGGAGGGTTACCTGCTGGTTGCCACCTCCAAAGTGAGTTACTCTTTATTTCACTGCTATAATTATATAGTATTTATGTAGTTCTCAGTGTTGTCTGTGTGCGTCACTACATCATTCTGGGTCAGGTTTTTCAAACTAATGCTTGATGTTACAAAGGTGTCTGTAGAGGTTAGACAGGTGCTTGTTTGAGTGTCACCAGCTTTTTAATAGAGGTATGTCTCTTCTCAAGAAGCACACTTCTCACTTCCATGTCTTCAGTGGACCATCTGTACATTTCATTTTAGGGATCCATTGTTGTGAGAAATATCTTACACTTGCAAAGGCTGCATGAAAATGCAGGACATGTCATTGGCGCTGGCTTGCCAATGTCCCTTGGAGCGGATGATTCTATGATCCGAACCTGGTGTACCTTCTTTATCTTCAAGCCAAAGTTTTTATATGTTTTGCAAGCACGTTTATCTGTCGGTGATTCTTCGCTGGCTAATCCAAAATGACTTACATTTACAGAATTGAGCCTTGGAAAGAATGTGGCTCTATGAAGATCTGCCATAGTGTCTGTTAAGGTTTTCTTAAGGAATATCTGACCCTTTTTCCAAATTTCTCTGGATTTACTTTGGAAACTTGGTGTGGGAAGCAGCTAACAAGTATGCAGATTAACTTTCCTTTCCGATTGTTGGGTGATGTTCTCTGATGACCTCTCTTTCTAGTTTTCTTCTGGAACTCGCTGCCTTCCATGTTGACTGTTTTCTCTCCATCACCTCAAGTCTTTTCACTCTTTCTTTAGGTTAACAATCTTTTTGGTCCTGTCCAGAAGCTTCTCTTCTGTGTGGCACAACTTTGGCCAATTTTGTCTTTATTACTTTGTATTTATTTGTCTATGTAGCAGTTTGTTGAGCCAACTGAAAAGGTTTATATAGAGTTATTTCTTTACAACAAAACAAGTAATATGTACTTAATGAAATGGAAGAAACTTCACAGAACACTAATCACCCCAATGGTGAAACAAAATACACCTTTCACAACAAAATACTACATTGAGCTAAAAGTCTATTAAAAATGAGTAACACTGTAACGTGGAGAGGGAGACGAGAGGCGAGGGGATCCATGCGCAAGCTTTTATTGAATGGACGAGGCAAAGACATGGTCAGACAGGCAGGGTCAGAGCAATAACAAACAGGTATAGCGGAGGGAGGCACAAGAGAAGTCCGTGAGGCTGGCGTGGGTCGATCAGCGGCGAACATAATCCATAACGAGAGCCAGAAGAGTAATCCTTACAACGAGCGAGAGTCCAGAAAGGCAGGCGGCGAGACAGACGAAACGAGATGGCCAGGCGAGAATACTAAACTAAGGGAACTAAACACAAGAAACTAGGAACTCAGGAACACGGGAACTAGGAAACACAGAAACTAGGAAACTTTGGAAACTAGGAAACAGTGCTAGCACTAGGTGAGCGCTAAACGCAACTGATACAATTTTCCAAAATACACTCCACAATACTCAGAGTTTACCGAGTGAAAGCCCGGGGCTTTTATAGGGTTGCTGATTGGCCACAGGTGTCTAGGCGCAATCAGCGTGGTGGATAGTGGGATATGAAGTCCGGGATGTAGTGCAACAGTCTGAGCGTAGTGACAGGGTGAGAGCGACATCTGGTGGTGAGCGGACCGCAGGACACCGACCAGATTCGTGACAAACACATTCATGTCAAAAAGACTGTCCTCAGAACAAATGTTCAGTCATTCTTTACCTGCCATTCTGTATTCAGTGTCACTGTGAGGGACCGCACAGTCAAAGGCAAGGAACAAAGGATTTCCAAACAAATTAAATTCAAACAATGTTACAAATTAAATGAATTGGAAACTGAATGAAAATAAAGTCAGATCTAGGCCTATTAAAAGGGTCAAATGAACAGGCCTGTGTTTCTCAAAAGCATCGTCGTAAGCCTAAGTTGACTGTAACTCCATTGATGACAATGGTTCTACGATCAATTTAGGCTTACGAAGCTTTTGGGAAATGCAGCCCAGAACCAAACTTAACAATTAACAAACTAGACAAACAAAAAACATGACCCCTTAAGCAACACACGAGGGGGACTTACATACACAAAGGACTAGTCCATTACACAAACACACACACACCAGAGTATGTGAGCGGAGTGGAGCGGCAACAATTTCCCCTTCGCCCTCCAGGATTTCAATAATCACTCCTTTCCGGGTTTACCATTTTCGCTCCCAGCTCCACTCCTCATTTGACTGATCAGGAACACCACTCCGCCTTCACTCCAAATTTCAGTATAAGTATTTCAGTATGTTCTGAAATATCACATAACATACTGTATATTACAATAAAATAAAATAAATAAAATACTAGGAGAGTAGTTTCGTGGCTTATTGGAACACTAGTGTGCAAACTTTTTGAACTGTAAAGATCAACCAAGTGTCAAATCATAGAAAATACAAATAAGTAACTAAACTAACATGTACACAACCAAAAGGAAAGAATATATGCATGTGTGTGTTATTTCAGTTACCATCATCAGCCATTACAGTCGCACACCGACCACCAAACACTACCATACAGCAATGTAATATATGACATATATGTTCCTATATCAGTAGTGATACTCTCATATATGTTAAATATAGGGCAATATATTATTATCATATATATCTATCTTCTGATATATGTAGATATATGTTTATAACATATATGAATTTCCCATAGTACAATTTGTATATAAACATATATTTAAAGTATATATATATATGGGTAACTTTTATATGGTATTGCATGTTATGACCATATATGTTTACAATATATATTAAAATGGTATATTGTATTATATGATATGACCATATATGTTAACAATATAAATCAAAATTTGATATGGTACTGTATGTTTTGACAATATGTTACCAATGTATATGTGACCCTGAACCACAAAACCAGTCTTAAATCACTGGGGGTTTTTTGTAGCAATAGCCAAAAATACATGGGTCAAAATTATTGATTTTTCTTTTATGGCAAAAATCATCAGGAAATTAAGTAAAGATCATGTTCCATGAAGATATTTTGTAAAATTCCTACTATAAATGTATGAAAACTTAATTTTTGATTAGTCATATACATTGTTAAGAACATTATTTGAAGAACTTTAAAGGCAATTTTCTCAATATTTTGATTTTTT